>CACVBS010000069.1:4949-161244 GCA_902728275.1 Cyclocybe aegerita
GATCCGCGGTCGCGTGCCCCTGTCCTGCCAAGAAGGGCAATCCGAGTCCGCATTTCTTTTACCACCACTTTGCCTCGTTGTACACTTGCTGCACACAAACCCCTACGACCGCTGTACCCCCCATTGTCATCTAGGAGATCTTCCAAGCAGGAAAACCCAATACAGACTCGCCGAAAAGAGAAAGTAGTCGAGGACTTGAAGAAGGGCGCCTAGTCCGAGTCCGGATGTCCCACAGACAGAAAAGTTGAAAGGGAACATCGCAGTATGAACGTGAACATGCACCCATCTCCTCCAGGCCCTCTGTCATACCAAGGCGGTCACAGCGGCTTTCAGGGCCCACGACCTGAAAGACATGGGCCGTCAAATCTATCAAACTTGGGGCAAGGCGGGCATTACCCCCAGCATCAAACCTTTCACGGCTACCCCACGTTGCCTGCCGGCAATGGGACATTGGAAGCTCAGAAACAGGTATGCTCTTCCTTTCATCTAGTTATTTATACCTGATCGACCGAATCGTGGCAGAACCGAATACCGTCGTCGGTCGAGGCTGCTGGAATTCGGGAAAATCAGCACTATCAGGCCGTTGTACGTCCCCCACCGGCACCGAACTACCATGTTGGCGGTCAAAACCAACCAGTGTGTATTTCTGTTCTCGCACCATTACCGCCCATTTTGACGCTGTTGTAGCCAGCGCGCTCGTCGACTCTTCCTGACCCACTGCACTTCCAATACATGAGCAACCGATCTGCTGCAGTAGCTTCGACCTCTTCGCACCCTAGGCTCGCCGTAAACACACAGGCTGTACGCCATTCAAGTAACCCTTACCCACAATTTACAACGGGAGCAGAGAGTCCAAGCTATCGTCGACATTCTGAGACGGATGTTTCATCTGGAACAACTCCTCATCGTGCCCACCCGCCATCCCATCCTCTACCTGTTAGCCTTACAGCACCTACCCATCGACCCCCTTCCAACCCAGTTCCGCCACCACCGCCCCGAGAAGGGGCCCCTCCCACTGCACACTCTCATCCGTCATCTTCTGTCCCTCCTCCAAACCCCTCAAACCCGCCGAAACCCAGCGATCCCCTCCTATACCCCTCCGATCCGTTCGTAGCCACCTCTTGTGAAGCCGCACTGAACCCTGTACGCGCGGGCATCGAGTCCGTCTGGAACCTCACCGTCAAGAATGTCCGCGACGCGATGAACAAAATGAACCAGGACTATGTCAAGCTCACGACTGCCGAGCGCACGAAGAATACGCACCTCATGCATGCGCTCGCGGAGACTGAGGCTAAGCTCACTGCGGCACTCGAGGAGAACAAGACCCTGAGGCAGGAGAAGCAGGAGTTTGTGCAGAATTTGAACAGGGCGAAAAGTATCATGGGCGGGTACAAGGAAGAACTGGCGCGTCTCAGGGCGGAGAAGGAGAAGTTGGAGGTGGAGTACAGGGTGTTGGCTGGGCTGCAGAAGGAGAAGGCAATGCCGATGATGGGACCCAGGGATGGTCAAGAAAGGACGGATGCCATGAATTACATGAATTCGGTCGTTAGTGCCGTCAGCGAGCAGGTCGCTCGTCAGATGGAGGAGAAGATGACGGCGGTCCTCAATGAGGTCCAGGAGCAGCAGACTCTTAGACTTCAGGCGGAACAGAAGGTTGCAGAGGCGTTCAGGCAACTCGAACAAGTATGTTATTATGTTTGCTTCTCTTCTGCCCTTTTTACTGACCGTCATCTAGGCCGGAGGACTTCCAGAGCGCCCATTGTCAGTCATAAGTCGACCGGAATCCATCTCAATCCCTGAATCTCATAGCACGTCCCGGATGAGCACTCCTGTTCAAGAGCCCCCCAGGTTCGCTTTCAGCCCCGTGCAAGATCGACGGTCTCAACACATGCCCTCTTTATCATCACCACACATCCTCTCTGGTGCTCCTTCTCTCAAACGACTGTCGTCGTCTTCATGTTCGTCAGTTACCCACGTCGACTCGATCCGCTCTCCAACGGTCCCGAAACATCAACCTGCTCCAGATTCGGACGACGTTGTTGACCTCACGAGCCCGGAGCCAATGAATACGGATGATGACACAAACCATCCACCAACGGACGCCTTCGTTTCATCACCCACAGACGAGAAGCTCCCACTCTCCTCTCCAGTGCCCCCTTCTTCTTCGCCTATCCGGGTATCTACTGCTAAGAAGCGTTCAAGAGCGCAGTACGAGGAAGAAGACGAACCAACAGATCAGCAGGAGTGCATGGCGAGAGAGGCACCTCCTGCAGTCAAGATCAAGTCTGAGAGACTTCCTGAGGTCTTTGCTTCTTCAGCCTCGTCGTCGTCGTCGACAGTACGTGTTGGTGGTTCAAGCGAAAGGGAAAGCGTGACAGTAAGCTCGGCTTCTCCGCCGAGGACGAGCACGGAGAAGGAGGTGGGCGAAGTCCTGGTGAAGTCCGAACCAGCCGATGAAAAGCAAGAATATGAGGAAGGCGAAGTCGTCGATGAAGACGTCGAGCCCGAACACGAACTTGGACCCGAGACTCAGCCCGAGACGGTCAAGGCCCCTGTTCACTCTACCGCTAACGCCGTGCAGCCAGCGATAGAGGAGGTACGGAGACCACACTACCAGGAACGCCTGTCCCCGAAGCCAGACAAAGTAGACAAATCCCAATCGCCGCCGCCGCAACAGCAACAGCCTCCACAACCGCCTCCTTCGCACCAACCGCCAGCGCCCCGAGCGATGAAGCTGGGCATCAGCCATATCGATCTGCTGTATAGGACAGATAACAAGTCGATGACTTGTCGGATGTGCATGTGAGTATATTTTCTCTCTCTGCGTTGATTCCCTTCAAGAGCCTTACGTCGTGTTTTTCCTTTCCTTCTCTTTTTAGCACCCGAAGACGAGAAGTTGCATCCTCGTCTGAACGCCGAACTAGCCCAGGAAAGATGGGCTTGAAGATCTTCCCAACTACCGCGTCATGGAGCGAGCTTATCACTCATTGTCAGACCGAGCACCCGAAGGCATGCCAAGATCTTGAGAGACTCGCTCCAGGACAGATCGCGGAGATGAAGCAGCGAATGAAGGCTGGCCGTGCTTGAAGTTTCTCAGCTTCTTCGAGTGCGTATTTGCGTATTACAATTTATGGCGTTTCCTTGGTTTTCGTCCGCGTTTTTTCCCGCTGTCGCTGCTTGTGTCTGCTATCTGTTTGTTGGGGTCCCTAGGATTTCCTGGTTGCTGTTGTCTCCTTGTATGATAGTTCGCTATCGTGTGCTCACTATCGTTTTGTCTGAAGTATCAGCTTACGTTCTCGTCTAGATCCACCTTGTCACAATAATCACCTCGAGCTGTAAAGTATAGAGAATACGATATGCATTCTCAACTTGCAACGCACCTCCCACCAAATATCCTTTTAAGCCATCTGCTGCTCTGCATCGTGAATGACTCCCTTACGGCATTGAAGGATAATTGCGTGAGAGAGCTTCAATTGTTGAAGTGACTGTGGGATACTAATGTTGCATCGCCCTTTTATCAGCTCTTACCCCGCCAGGACAGCAATGCAGCTCAATTACCAGGAATTACAAGCTGCGAGTCAACATATAACACACAGGAGCGACGTATCCCCTCACGCCAATAATTCTTTTTGTGTTCTCGCCACGGGGATAGCGACCGCATCAGCCCACCTCCATTGTCTCTTTTGTCTTCGTATTCCGGCCCCTATGGCTTCTTGACAGCCCGGAACGCTTCTGCAATGCGATTGTCTGCCCTCGATACTAAAGGCGGACGTACTTTGCGATGACGCCCACAAACGCTTGGTCCCTTCAGGCCTCACAGTTCGAATTATCACCTCTGGCTGGCTCTGGTTGGCGATACTCAACGCCGTCAGCGATTTCGCCCTTCACAATTCGTTGAACGGTCCCAACGTACTATTCTTATTTTATTCCATGAGCCAATCGTCGAGTAGTAGCACTATGGCGCAGGTATATTGCTCGCTTCCTTATGTCCGCTGGGCGACGGAGGCTAATTTGCTTCCGTGTTCTGAAAAGGGTATCAGCACAACGCACAGACCAGTAGCGAACACGAACAACCACCACCACCATGCTCCAAGACCTTCAGCAGCTGCTGCATCGAGAGGTTCGCCCATCCAACGTCCTGTGTTTCGTTCGCAAATCCCCATCCGAGCACGCTACGGTCCTCCGCTCCCCTCGACACCACACAATACTCCACCTCGTTCCTTGGTCTACCACCACCCACATGCCGTACGCCCAGCCGCACGCATCCCCTCGTCCGATGTACATCCAGCAGTTGCCGTTTCCCTCGCTGAGAACAAGACTGCGGCTCTCTCTATTGAAAGGGGGTTCAAAGTATTCGCAGAGGGCCTCGAGTCCGATCTGCGCGATTTTCGTGGGCTATGCATCGGCCTCGTCGTTCACGAGCAGCACGAGAAGGAGAAGTGGTACTCTTTATGCATGAAGATCATGAAGGAACGCGATATGGCTCGACAGCGCGTGGATGAGCTCGTGCAGGAGCGAGAAGATATCGGGATCCCGACGAACGAGATGATGATCGAGCGTGTACCTGGGGCGAACGGGGGCCCGAAGCGAGGGAGAGAGGAGGGTGATGTCGAGGCGGGTAGTCAAGAGAACAAGAGCGATGCAGGATCGGACAAGGCCCAGCGTCCTGTTCGTTCGTTGCGCGGTCCTTCGCCAACGGTGTCTCCTCCAGGAAGCCCTTCCTACCCTGTTTACACAACCCATCTTCCGCCCTCTCCAACGAGCCGTTCGTGTTCCTTGCCACCTAAACCTGGCAATCCCAAGAACATCCCACCTCCAGATCTCTCTGTCAAATCGACCTCTTCTGCGCCTGCAACCATAACCACCTTCCCCGTAGACCAACCACATGCTTATGACATCGCTGAACCTCCCCTCAAGCGGCGCAAGTCCTGCGACACAGCCATCTCGCACCCCTCCTCCAGTTCCACGGCTGTAGAGACAGAGAACTGGCCTCTTCAGAACGTCAACGGCGGTAAACAGCATACAAGAACGCCGAGGCCGCCTGTGATGGCTATGAAATCTTCGTCGGTCATCGCGCCAGGAGAGTTCTGCCATGTCGACCTCATGTATCTGCAGGCCAAGGGTGCACTGACGTGTCGGGCCTGTCTGTGAGTATTATGTGCATATGCACGTCATCGCCACTTCATTCACCCTTTGCTGATGTATTTTATCTATAGTTTGAACACGAGCAAGCCGACAGCTTCTGGAAACGCCCCAGAGCCCAAATCTTTCCCTATGTCCGCGTCATGGGACGAGCTACGCGACCACTGTGTCAAGGAGCATCCTGACGCCTGCGCGGATGTTGCGCGTCTTCACCCGGCCGAGATCTTCGAACTACGAAAGCGTCTCAGCCTCTCAAATTAAACCTCAGACCGATGCCTGTGTCTGCGACACACCTCAACCAGACCTCAACCTCGAGATTATCCTCTCTTGCTCTTTTTTTAATCCTTCGTTGTTTTTTTTTTTTTGCATCTTCCGTCTGTAGATTTTTTCATCCCTCCCCATTCACATCTCTATATACCCTAATCGCCCTCCATGTTCTGCGCATTTTGTATCGTTCTTATCTCATTTCCCTCGTCTGCACACATCCCAAGGCAATTGTACCATCTGTATTACTACGCGCATCGCTACATGCCCCTTCATGCCCTTATGATTTTACATATGCCCTAGGTGTTCTTGTTGTCTATACTACTTCAAATTTAAATTTCTCGGCAAGCCCCTAGCCTTTCAGAGGATAAGATAAAGCAAGTGTGCCACCAGATCGTTCAATTTGGCCGATGCACACTTGCCAGACATGGGCAAATTCGATGCAAGGGTCGTCCCTCGTCCTCCTTTCGCTCATCCTGGTTGTTGTCGAGGTTTCCTCGTGTCTCGACCCACCCTCCTTCACCCTTCAGTGTGGCTGGTTCATCTACTCTACCGTCCAAGAGCACATGGTGGCAAATATTACTTAAATATTTGATAAGGGGTGGGTGGTACTACAGCATCTCCGCCTCTGCCTCTGCGATCTGCTCTTCCATCATCTTCCTTCTTTCCACTGGGCTCCTGTTTGGATCCAAGCCCGCCCATATCGCCTTCTTCATCAACCTCTCCAGCGGAATAGCCTCATATACGAAATCAACCAGTTCGGGCGCGTTCACAGACTCCATCATCTGCATCGTCGGAAACCGATAGGCCGCTTCCTCCACATCCAATAGCTCCTTCCGCGCCTTTTTCTCCTGCCTCGGAATATACATCGGGCTCAAGACATCAAAGTCCCTCTGACATACCCGCTCGAACATCCCCTCCACGAGTTTCTCGCCCAGCTCTACTTTCCACGGGTGGTCCACACCCAAAAAGCGATCTGCCCATGTCAACGTGCCCTTGGGCCGTTTACCAAGAGTCTCGTGCCAGATCCTCCGAATGAGGAGTTTGACGAGCGAGTAGTACGTTCGGTGATCGAGCGAGACGCCCCATCGGTTGAAGGCGCGCAGGACGGCGACAGCGGCGGGATAGTCGCGGTGCCGGAGGTACACACGTAGAGCGGTGTTCAGTAGCCCCGTTTGTGGCCGCACACGCCGTGTTCCGCGGCGAGTGCTCTCGGAGAGGTCTTTGAAGAGTCGGCGAGGGGGGACGACCGCATCTACCTGCTTAGGGTCAGTTGGAGAGCTGGGTCGGATGGGCAGCCTTGAGAGTTTGCGACGGAAGGAAATGACCCGTCTGCTCCGGTACGCTGCGAATATAGTGGAGAAAGTGAATGCATCGGGCTGCATCTCCTCGCTCATACCCTTGAGGGACTTGTACATCCTTGAAGCCATGCGGACCTTGCCGATGCGGACCGTGCGCGAGAGGATGACGTTGAACATGGCAATGTTGGCTGGTGTCCCGCTGGCGTTCATGATCGAGAGCAGGCGGTTGAAGCTGTCTGTGTCTGTAGGGTACAAATCACGCAAGACAGTCAGCAAGGAAAATTGGGCGCTGTAGGTGTCCTGCCACCGGCCTCGCCGTCCCTTCGCGTCCTGTTCCACCATCTGGAAGGCGCGTTCGAGGTTGCCCGAGAGAGCAGAGATTTGCACAGCCAGTTTGAGCAGCTCGGGCTTGGGAAGGTAGCCTGCAGGACGGGTGGAAAGGAAGGTCTCCAGCATGATCGAAGCGACGTTGTCGTCGACGTCGAAAGCTGACATGGTGTCCAACAGCTGGAAGAGGTCGTGGTCGGTATAGGAGGGGTGCGAAACAACATCCTGTAATTGCATCACCAGCGTGCTGGTTTCCTCGTCGCCCATTGAAATTACGACACTCCCTTCAGACCATGTCCGTATTCTGCCCCGCCTTGCCCTCCCTCTGGCACCAGACGCACTGGATATCGTCTCGACCTCGCCAACCCGTACAGACGCTGCAACAACGGCGACCCAAACCTTGGGATCCGGCTGGTAGCTTGGACCTCGACTTGTCATGAAATGGTCGGAGAGGAGGGCTACGATATCCTGGTGTACGTTATACTTGTACATGGTCTTCAGGAGCGCGACGAAGTTGTCCTCGCTGAACTCAGAGTCGGCGACCATGCTAGCGAGCATCTCGAACAATGGCGGATTGTCTTCAGGCAGAAGCGCCAGCAGAACTGCGGCCATCTGTGACTCAACCAGCTTCGATGGGATATACCCCTTCCTGACGATCCGTTCGTACACGGTTGCTGCGACCTGCGGCTCCACCCTCCTGATCAGGAAGAGGGTCACATCTTCGAGGAGCTGGTGAGGAGTCGGTGTAAAGGGAATGCACTGCTTGAGCTGGATGTGAACAAATGTTTCGAGCCGTTTCCAGGCCGCCGGAGTCTTCATGTACTGCATGAGGGTGTGAATGACGGCAGTCGAGGCATCTTCGTGTCGTCTGTGGTGATTGTAAGGGCTCTTCGACGGTGTTGGCTTGTGCGGTACAGGTCGAGGACTGGCCACATTTGAGGTACGAACGGGATGTTTTTGACGATTTGGAATAGGTGGAGGTGCATGTTGGGCCTTCACTAGTTCGATATGAAGATTTCGGAGGCCATTTTGAATCACGGCTTGGGAACGGAAGGATGCAACCAAGTGTCGGTTGGTACTTCCTATGGCTCTGAGCATAGGGTCATCACTTCTCCGGTCGTCTTTACGAGCGCAGAAGTGGAATTGAAGGGCGCTGGTGGTGGTGACAAGGGCGATGAAGCTTTCTCGTGCCAATCACCTGTTGCCGGACAACGCGTCCTCCAAACATCTCCCAATTATGGAAGAAAGCCCCTAATTCAAGCAACCTTTGCTCCTCAAACGCAGGCAACGGTGTACTTAAAGGGAAAGTTCAAAATACACCTGAATAGGACCGTAATAGAAAAAGGTATAAGTGACTCTCGTACCTCGAATTTTATGGGACATCTTAGACTCGATCCCAAAACCCCAGTGACCTGGAGGGTAAGTACTAGTGGTACGGCAATAGAGAGAAGATACCTTATAACTTGAGCAAAAAACAAATTGTCAGCACCTTACAGTAGAGGATTCTAGAGGCTTCCTACATCCCGAAGGTGCAACTGACAAGCCGGGACAGTATCAGACTCTGGTAGGTCAAAAAAAATGCTGATTATACTCAGTGCAAACATCATAATCCCCATTAAAATCGGGAATATATGGGCGTTTTTCAGTGTTTTCTGTTCATACTCTCCGATATGGACGTCCACCTCAAACCACTCCTTTTGGAGTACTTGCAAGTCACGAGGAAGAAGTTTAAATGGTTCGGTAATACGGATGCCGATGGACGCACTCTTTTCTGGATATGTCGCGGGTCAAGACTTTATGTGAAAAACTCGTTGACAGGGTGATGGTGAGGAATAGAAATGCGAAAGAAGCCCCGGAGCCGCTTAAGCGAGGTTCGTGAGGCATGCCATGTCGGGATAATATTGCCTCTTCGGGGACCTAGGCTCGATAGGTACTTGGGATTGGACTCGAGGGTCCGATCAGAGAGAAGGATGGAAGTGAATTAATTCCTCTTAAACAATCACTATGGAGTTCATAAAAGAAATGTCTATATCTATCGATACAGTAGGTATCACGAAAGGAGAGAAGTTCATGAGGGGTCATGAGAGGCAGAGAGCGAATACCATGAGGCAAATCACAGAAGACATGCCGAGAGAGGGGACAAAAAGAAAGGCGTAAGGAAATTAAACATTGGCCACTTGCTCTTCCATCCATTTCCAAAGTTCCCCGGCCAACTTGGGATCGTCCGCTCCTTTTGGTACCTTTCCGACGCGTGCCCAAGGAATAAGAAACTTGGGGACGAGTAGTCAGTATCGATAATGGAACCGAAAATGCAATAAAATTGACCTTGCCCCCCAGCTCCGCGCCTTGAGACGTAGTTCCGGCATACAGTTGCGTCAAAGCGCCCATGGGCAGTGGATGCAAGAATGAATACTACAAGTCCAGGTCAGTTAGAATTGTTCATAAATCCTCTGGGTATGCTGCAGACACACCATTATCTTTTGCACGGCACGAGGCAGATGACGTTGTAGGTCCGAGCGAAGATTCCCTGGGTTCACAGAACTCGCGACAATCCCTTGATCACCGTACCTCCTCGTAAGCTCGTTGGCCACAAGTATATTTCCCTTCAAAAATATTAACCTTTGATCGATCCTAATACCTGGAAGTCGACTCACGAGTTTGCTCTGCGCATAAAGGTTCGACACGCCCTTCTTCCTCCTCACCCGGGTATCTTTCAGCGTGTTGAAATCAACCTTGCTCGTGAAATACACAGCCGCGGCGGATGTATTGACCACACGTGCCGTGCCGTCCGGACTTGTCTTCGCCGCTGCGAGGAGCGCGGGCAGGAGAAGTTGGGTGAGATAAAAGTGTCCCAGGACGTTGGTGCCGAATTGCAGGTCGTAACCTTGAGCAGTTGTTTGCTCGAGAGGGGGCATCATCACTCCGCTGTTGAAGGGAGGGATATTCAAAGGAGTTTTGATTAACGAGTACGGCCAACATACGCATTGTTGAAAAGAATATGTAGTTCTTTTTCCTTGCTGAAGTCAAAGCAACGCATATAATTTTCGAGCTTTAAATTTGAACTAGAAAAAGGTACTCGTACCTTAAGAACTCCTCGGCCGCCGCCTTGATCGACTTCAAATCCCCAAGATCGAGCTTCAAGAAAATCCCCTCCTTGCCAGTCTGTTTCTTCAGGTCCTGAATGGCCTGGTCCGCCTTCTCCTTACTTCGCGCCGCCACGTATACTGTCGCATTGTGGGCAAGGAGCGCCTGTTGGAAGGGAGGCCTCCATTATCTCATTCTAATATCTAGATCCCGTGCCTACCTTCGCGGTTTCTTTCCCGACTCCTGAGAGCGAGAAACAACCGGCATTAGCAGAATTTCTAAAAAGAGGGAAACGTAGAACATATGCTCACCCGTGTTCGCCCCAGTGACGATGACAACCTTCCCAGTAAGATCAGGAATATCTTCCACCTTGAACTTCGTCTTCGGAGGGAAGGACTGCGTGTATATCGAGTGCGCGACGCCCATGGTGTATCTCGTTTTCCCTGGAACGAATATGCAGACAATTTATCAGAGAATGGGTATGCGCCTATCCCAACTATCTGCCTCTTTATACTAGAACCTCTTATCGGGAAAACCGTACGCGTCATGGCTGAAGCCTGCCCCGAACCAACAGGAAATGATACCTGCGGAGGAATGCATTACGCTCCAACGTCCTGCTGGCCGAGGTGACACGAGTCGACGGCTTCGAGAAGAAGTAGAGTAAATATAGAGCTTGTACAGATTGGTAAACATGAAGGCATAGGGTTAGGTAAAGAGCGTCCCCACCGGTGTGTCAAGGTATATTTAACCTGTGTGCGTGCTGCCATCAATTTGTTTCCGTAGGTGCCTGGTGTATGAGCTCAGTCGCAGGCGAGGAATTCACTCACTAGAACGACGCTACAGGTCAAAATAGCCCGCCAAGCACGGGCGCTTAAACTTGAAAGTGATCTAGGGGTGGAATAGATATTGGTCAAATCCGAGTCGTGACCCCTGCTGCTCCAGTGTCATGATTCGGTGACAACACGCCGGGTGCGTGGATTTTCAATACTTCCGTAACGAGTAGCATCGGTCGAGGACCAATTTTCTGCCGCTGCTCTTTTTCAAATGGCCGAGCGTCGACGTTTTGGACAAGACTCATTGTCTTGGCGGTGGCTTGATACCTTGTTCCATATTCCCATTTGGGAAATGGGTCCAAGAAGATTGCATGGTGTCGGAACCTGTAATAGTGTGTTCCGATGGCCGGCGAAAAGTACTCCAATTGCGAAAAAATGGTCGGAAGTGCCCTCTAGCGAATTTGGAGACCAAATTCCATCTGACGATTCTGCGGTGAAGACATGGTCCGAGTCGTTAACGGAGTCAAGAGGTTCAAGCAAGTCGATTTCAGTGACTCGCTGCTTCTGTGCCCAAACATGTCCCCGATGTCCCGATTGTCCGGCTTGATGGCCAATAGTGTGGTCAAGACAGCCGACGAAGATGTGGAAGCAGTCAAAGTTTGAGTCAAACTGGTCTTGAATTGGAAGTGCGACCGGGCCGCCACATAAGTAATTATTTTCGTGGGAATAAAATGGACTGACAAAGTCGCTCACGAAGGTTTGGACCGTGACGCACTTTGATCAGCGTTCATCGACGCGCCGGTAAGTATTTTCTCAGTTCGCGACGTTAGGCTGAACTAAATAGCTATCCTCCTCGCCAACTCATCAGCTATATGCCTGTGCCTTGCTTCTTAGAAGATCTCTGATGTCGGATTCAAGTCAACTTGAAGAATCGTCGCAGGCTTATGATGTATCGCAGGATGAGAACCAGCAACCAGATACGACAAATAATACCGCGAACGTCGAAGATTCTCTCTCCAATAACCATATTCCGCTTGACCTCAGCGGTCTTGCTGGGTCACTGTTTCGTGTTCTTGGTTCTCGTGGCTCCGAGCTTATCTTATACGCGAGAGCTGGATGATCTCGAACCCCAACTCATAAGCGCACTTTCAAAAGTTAGGTCAAGAAAGAATAATCTCGCCTCCATCAATATCCTGCCTCCCGAAACTCTTTCGCGCATCTTCTCTCACGTTCAAGAACCTCTCTGTGATGTCCCTCGTTCTTTGCCATGGTCTATGGACAAATGGCTCGTCGTCACTTGTATTTGTCAACACTGGCGAAACATAGCAATTTCCACAGCGTTATTGTGGACTCACATTCATATTCGAAGCCACTCGGATGACATTTCCGTGATGCACTTCAAATATTCGGCTCAAGCCATGGTCAACATACACTGCACCCCATCTCGTCGTGGACAAAAGATCGATCTGCCCACAAGTGACACCGGCATCGACTCTCTCATTGCCCACAACGTAGAGCATGTGTGTGAGCTTCACGTCGATTTTCTCTTCCTCTCGCAGACGCAGCCGTTCTCCTTTATCTTGCTCCCAGTCTTGAGGTTTTTTGTCTCCTAACTGTTTGGGACTCCGAGCAGTACCACTGTCCTTACCTTCCCCCACTCCTCTCATGAGAAGTAACTCCCAAATTGAGCAAAGTAGTTCTCTGCCACCCTCGCGTGTGGTCGCTGAATTCGTATTGCAACTTGACGCAGGTTGCACCATAGTCGGTGGGCTCTTTTCAATGAAAAAATAGTTCGTCCATTCTAAATGTGCTTGATCTAAGCCCTTGGAATGTGGAGAATGTATTGAAGACATTTTCACTGTCGCTGAGTTCCCCTTCACGTTCACGGACTCTTAGCACCCAATTCCACAAAAATTAATGAGACCATGCAAACGATTGGTAGAACCGACCACGACGTGGAGGTGTCTAAGGAGATGGTGGAAGATAGGGATGTAATTGCCTGCTCGAGAAGGTTGCTCCGAAGGACAGCAGCGAGAATGGGTGCGAAGGTTGATATACAGGTGGTATCATATCAGAGATATCAGGGTTCCTTAGACTTTATTCCACCGGGCGGCAGCGTAGAGCTTTGTAACGCGGCTACTGGCAGAGGTGATGTGGGAGGCGCGTTTTCCATATTCTGCTACGTAGATCCAAATCATGCAAAATATTCTGTTCTGATGTTTCGCACTATCCTGCGGGGGCTATTATGATTCTTCACTTAGTCCCACCGAGTAGTTTGCAATATCGCATTATATTCAGTAGACTTGAACTGTCGCTACCTACAGAAAATGAAACATGTTTGAAGGCTTGGGTCACACTTTACTATCCACTTCTCGCTCAATGTTCGCAAAGCGAAAACTCGATGGCCTTGAACGCCGAGTCATGCTTGATCTCAAATGCCTTCCGTTCCTCCATCAGCTCCTCTCGAAGCTCCTTCGCCTCCTTCAAGCTAATCGGAAACCCATCCTTCACCTCATTGAACACCTCATCCTTCAACTCCCTAGGCAGCTTATCCAACCCCGTCCTCACCTCATCCAGTCGCTCAACCCACCACTCCTTCTGCTGGGGCGGCACGTTCGCTGTGCTTAGCACGCGCATATGGGGGTCGACCAGGAACAGCGCGAGGATCTTCCTGTGTCCAGGCTTCGTGCTGTCCTTCAGCCCAAACGGCTGCACCTGATGCTGGAGGATGTTGGGGAATGTGAGGAGGCGCCCCTCGCGCGTGTGCACGCCGCCCACGTTCTGCACGCCCGGTTCGTAGTTCCGGCACCCGAAGATGTCGGTCAGGAAAGCGTGTTCATCTTGCTCATATGGCATCTCGGTCGCGTCCTCCGCATTGGATTGTTGCCGGAAGGCGAGCGTGCTATCGGTGATGTTGACGTTGGAATAATAGTAGAGCGCAGTGGCGCAGATATGCTCATTCTGAGGACAATCGTTAGACGACGATAAAATTTGTTCGTCTAGGGGAAAAAAAAGAAAACTCACCAGCTGTCCCTCTACGTGCCAGGTCCCTCCCATGTACGTCTTCTTCTCCGGGCCCAACTCAATGTTCGCAAGCTTAACGATGACCTGCAGCCCTTTCTTCTTGAACTTTTCCCGAATATTTAGATGAGGTGGGTCTATTGGGGGGCTGAATGGCGCTGGCTCTGGCTGAACGACCTCCGAATAAGAGCCACAGTAATCGATACGCGTCCCCCAGGCACAATCAATCGTCGGTGCAAGACTCATGTTCCAGAGTGGAATGGCGGCGTCTACGACCTGTTCGATGAGCGCATAGAGTGTCTTATGTTTTTCTGGATGGAGGTTGTTGATGTAGCTCGTAATTCTGTAGTTCGTTTGCATCAGTTTCATCAGCCCTAAAAGTATGTGCAAATCTGAAGCTTACTTCGCCTTCTCCGAAGAGATATCAACTTCGCACGGAAGCCATTGAAATTTACGACTGTATGGTTGCTTGACCATGCTGTAATTGTAACGAGGCACTTCAACTGTGCTCTCCTCTCTGACGGCACTGGTATCACAACCCCTTCCCCGCACTGAGCGATACAGTCCTCTAGAGTCGTGCGTCCGCTCTCGAGGACCTTCGAGCGGCCATATACGAGCGGAAACAGAGACGGGTGGACGAGGTCCAGCACCATCTTCTTCGATCCCGGGTGCCAGTCCTTGTCCTTCGCTGGGATGTCTTCCAATGGTTTGACAGCAGCCTGGAGTTCGAGCTTGAACGATTCGGGAAGAGCAGAATCGGATTTGACAACGTCGCCTGTGAAGACAGAGATGGCGCCCGTTTGCTCGAATATCTTGGCCTTGTAGCGGAGCTCATCGATGACCCAGTTCATCATTGCCTTGCTAACGCCTCTCGCGTCTTGGGCGATAGCCTCGGATTTCCATTTCGCGGCGATCGTTTCGTCGAACACCTGTAGAGTAGAGTACAATTAGCACCCCAATTTCCTCAGAACTGCGCTGAGACGCGCCTTGGTGTGCCAATCTGGCTTGTCTGTGATCTGGTTCATGATCTGCAGCATCTTGAATTCGCGCAGCGTCGTTAGCGCGAGCCTACGAAGATGTAAGGTCTTATCGCAACCTGGATGCACACAGCTTACGTTGTCCGACCCTCCTTAATATCTTCAGGGAGAAGTGCGCTGGGAAATCGACTGTCCTTCCCCTCACTGGGGAAACCATAATTCAACGGTAGTCCAAAACCAGGCAAAGAGGTCTTCTCCCCTGACGCTGGGGTGACTGCTGGGCTAGACAGCACATTAGACGACGACGATATCATTTTAGGTCGCTGCTTGAAAGGAAGAGCTCTGACTCCTTTGAAAATGGTGCCAACCTAAGGTGGGGTGTTAGTAGACTACACTGCTGGCGGGCGTGTATATAACCTTGTGTGATCTCTTCTGAAAATGCATTCTTCAGTCTAGCTCAAGGTTGTCCAGAGGATTCGTGGAAGCCGATGCATACAAGTGTTGGGCCCGGGATATGTAGTGAAGTTGGCACAACCCATTCGAAAACGCCGGCTTCCACGGTAAGTATGTCACGGCCCGGGAAATGCTCAAGCTATGCCCCGGATACTTGCAACTTCATAAATCACATAAGTATCTTGTATAACACGAGCTAACATTCTACAACTGAAGAGTGCGTTTTCAAAAGATATTACTTACAGGAGGTTACGCAGACACGGTCATGTAAGCGCTCCTTCAACTCGTCCCAGGTCGGAGTCGGCGATCATGTTGGCCCGTTTGTCCAAACCCGCCCCCCGCCCATTTCCCTTTTAAGAAATATAAATCCGATCAACGGGTCGGAGGGATAACATCGGGGGACCTCTGAGCAAGTCAGAAGGCTATTATAACATGACTTGAATTGAGGGCACTGGTTCTGGAGATGATGACTCGTTGGAAGCATCATACATCGACAACGTGTTCGTCGAATTCACAGGTTCTGTCACTTGATCAGGTCTCCTTCAAACTTGTCATTTTCTGAAGAATGAGCCGTAATTCCCGACTGAAAAGAAGGGGTTCGGTGGGCAAATCGAACATAACGTTCAACAGTACAGATCCCAGTCGTCGGTTCACCCAGTCGGCAATTCGTAGTAGTCACTGGTAAAAGCGAACCCATCCAGTGATTCGATTATCTTGTACATCTCGGGTCAAACTGGTGTACCCTTTGTTTTTCGAGGTCTAATGTCATCATGAGCGTCGAAAGCGAAGTAACAGTTTGGCGGTCATTTCAGTCCTGAGTGAAGCAAGGAAGACGGAGGGTAATAAGGGGAAACAGAGGGAGGTTTAAGTCATGGAACCGCGATGCGTTGGATTTGAGTTTCCGAGGAGAGTCTCGAGCTTTCACGAAAGTTGAGACGGCGAATCAGAGCCACGACAGAACTCACCTGTTCCAGCACCTCGCTCCCACCGCGCACCGCTCCTTCTCCCCCCTCGAGTTCAGCAGGGGCATCGCCTACGCCCGGTGTTCCCTGAGCACGCCAGTATTTCAGCAACGAAAATTCCGTACGCGAGAGGTATTACCTGGTCCTGCTTCCCAATCTTTTTCGAAGAGCCAGCTCCGTTGGGGTTTGTTGAGGATCCGCCAAAGTTTGCCTCCTCGCGAGGCACGATGTCGATGAGGAAGTCGAACTGGTCGGACTTGCTGAGTGCCTTTGCGATGTCCGCGCGCGAGAGTGTGCGGCGTTTGTTCGAATCGGCAACAATGAATGCCCTAGCTGTGATCTCGGCGATGAATACTGGACAATACGACTTTGTCAACAAGAGTGCATGGAATAGAACCCGTATATGCTCACTTTCACAGGCTTTGCAGAACAGGATGGGGGCTGGTGGTTGGCTCGCTTAGCGACTGTGATACGTCATTTAGGATTTGAGGGACGCACCGTCTGCAGCAATCATCTGCGGAGACGAATAAGCTCTGGGTTTCCGACCGTTAACCGAGATCTCACCTTCACGTCCGGGTCGCTCTTCATGACTTTCTTAATTCTGGCAAGGGGCAGAGGTGGGTGCCGATAATCGGGGGTCTCTGTCTCCGCAGCGTGGATCTGGCGCTCCCAAAACGACTTCAAAAAGTCGTTCAAGGGCTCTCCAGGCTGTACGAAGGGTTGCGAAGACATCGTGGACGGTGGAAAGGCCAGTTTCGGCCTAAACCAAATCGGCGGTCCTGTTTGCCCAGTGTTTGCTGTCCGTGGGAAGTACTGGAGGACAACCGAATTTGTGAACGACGCGTACGTCGTCCACAACGATGAAGGCCTCGACCTCGACGTCTAGTGCAGCGCCGGCCCATAATGCACCCCTTCCGCCGACGGCATCTTCAGCAGGGCGTTCGTCGCGTATCGCCCCTCACTCACACATCAAGGGTCTCGGTTTGACGCCAGAGGGCTTCGCAACCAACGACACTGCAGGGTTCATTGGACAGACAACTGCGCGCGAGGTGCGCGTTCTTTTTTCCACCCTTTCGAACCTCTAGAAGCTAAATTGGACAACGTAGGCGTGTGGTGTCGTTGTCGATCTCATCAAGTCTCGCAAATTTTCAGGGAGAGCACTGCTCCTGGTCGGTGCTCCTGGAACGGGCAAGACAGCTCTTGCCTTGGCCGTCTCACACGAACTCGGCGCGAAGGTGCCATTTTGTCCCATGGTTGGATCTGAGGTGTATAGCACGGAGGTCAAGAAGACAGAAGTTTTGGCAGAGGCGTTTCGGAGAGCCATCGGTGAGTCTTGAGTTCTATGAATTCTTTCACCATCGTGGGCTTGGGTTTTGGACCCATGACCCATCCGCTCATATGTCCGCAATATTCCTTGCTCAACTGCGCCGCACGCTGCAAACGTGCGACGCAGTAGGGCTTCTAAACATCATGGAAGTTTCATTAGGATGCTTCATCTTGCAACGCCACTACATTGTCTTTTTCCGTCCTTGTAAACAATGTCTGACGATGGACCAAGGTCTCCGGATAAAGGAAACAAAACAGGTTTACGAAGGAGAAGTGACAGAGCTCACACCAACGGAGGCAGAGAACCCACTCAGCGGCTACGGGAAAACCGTATCACACGTTATCGTAGGCCTGAAGACGGCAAGGGGAACAAAACAGCTGCGTCTAGACCCTACTATCTACGAGGCTATTCTCAAGGAAAAAATTGTCGTTGGTGATGTGGTGTATATTGAACACAACACCGGCGCCGTGAAGGCAAGTATCTTGTTTCTTTCGTATCAAGTGATTCGGGCTGACAATGAAGCAGCGTGTTGGGCGGTCAGACGCATATGCTGCTTCCTATGATCTAGAATCAGAAACATACGTCCCTCTACCCAAAGGAGAAGTACACAAACGGAAAGAACTCGTCCAGGATGTAACGTTAGGGGACTTGGACGCCGCGAATGCTAGACCACAAGGTGGCCAGGATATTATGAGCGTCATGGGAAGTCTCGTAAAGAGTGGGCGTACGGAAGTCACAGAAAAACTGCGTCAGGAAGTCAACAAGATCGTAAAAGGATATGTTGATCAAGGCGTCGCGGAAGTTGTCCCAGGTGTTGTTTTTATCGATGAAGTGAGTACTTCATCTTGTCATCTGCTACCGTATATGAATTGCATTAATCGTGTGTCAAGGTGCATATGCTTGACATTGAATGCTTCACCTATCTAAACGCGCTCCTCGAGACACCAATGGCACCGACTGTTATCCTCGCCACCAACCGAGGGAATGCGCTCGTCCGTGGAACCACTGATATCGTCTCGCCGCATGGTATTCCTGTCGACCTTCTCGATCGGTAAGGCTTCTGCATTCTGTTCAACCAGTCGAAGGTTAACATTAGCATCGTGTCCCACCAGATGCATGATAGTGAAGACGGATGCGTACACGCGGGAACAGATTGGCAAAGTAGTGCAAATGCGGGCCAACATTGAGGGGCTTAAACTTGGCCCAGAAGTCGTGGACAGACTCGCAGGAGAAGGCGAGAAGAGCTCGTTACGGTATGTTCCTACTTATGTGCTTCTGGCCGCCGTCGTTCATGTGGACTCGTCGGATCAGATACGCCCTGCAGCTGCTCACGCCTGCGTCGATTCTCGCAAGGCTGGCTGGTCGTACGCAGATCGAAGTGGAGGATGTGAGCGAGATGGATGAGCTGTTCCTAGACGCTAAAACATCGGCTTCGATGATTGGGAGCGGCAGCACATGACCTGACTGCACTATCTAGATTTGTATTTTTGAGTGTGTGCCTACTTTCCTTTTTCTTGGACGTCCTGCCAATTTGCTCCCGTCTAGGTCATCCCCATGTTGTAGGATCGCTGCTAATCCAAAAGGCCCTTGTCGGCCAGTTATGACATCAAGCCCCCAAGTTTTTTTCGATGATAGCAATTTAGTCCCTCCCGGGGCGTTGGACAGTAGGCTTGGTATTCTGGAACTGATGCCCCGCCATGCCCGCCACCTGCACAAGTACTCATTTCGCGTTTCTTCTCGAATTCTAATCTGTGGTGTGGTTGTCGATCTACCTCACATCCAGGATTGCCACAAGACCTTCAAGTATTCAGTCCCTCTTCTCAAGAATCAGGTGAATGAGGATAGATCGGGGCAAACACGACATGACCCATGGGAGCGATGTAGTCGGCGGACCAGCTGGCTGGGGGTCACAAGGCGTTCTGTGGTGTGTGCACTGTCAAGAACACCACGACATATCCGGGTACGCTGCTTTGACTTTTCCCAAGAACACAGTCAGCACCGCTTATTTTATTGCATTATCATAGTTGAGATGATGGCCTAATGATGGCCTTCCCGCGAACCGCAAAACCTTCTCACTCGAATCGCCCTCTATTACCCCCGCCCTCAGTCCGTAATTCTAAATCTCAGGGCGCACGCCAACGCCTGGGACGCCGTCGCCACCACGAGTTGTCGTAGAAGGCCTCGTGGCCCCCCGCCACGAATTCGAAGGCGCTCAATCTTTCTTGCAAACCTGGCGTTCGCCTTATACGTGCACCCCAAAGTCCTCAGCGAAAAGCTTATACCGGCCTAGGCTGGAAGCTCTCTATTGGATCATGATTCATGATCACACCATGGCCATGCAGCCTGTCTCGTGGTGTCATATTCCGACAAGCTCGTCGTGCGGTGTGTATTCCTCCGTCTGCTGCTTTGAGTGCTGTGTGACCTATAGGCGCCTGAGGGCGCTCGCCGCTCGGCACAATACTTATATGTGTATGTGTTCGATCTTCGGCTCCTCGCCATCTCCGGTTTTGGGGTGACTGTCGCGGAGCTTATCTACAGTGAGTCCCCGTTCACAAGAACTGTTCTCGCGGAAACTGCTTACTTCAAGTGCACCCTACTGGTGGCAAGATATGATTAAGTTTTGCTTAGGCCCACCGCGCGCGATAACAGCATTCATAAAGCGTACAGGTACGTCGCGTCTGTCCACATTCGTCACGGTGCGTCCCTGATCTTGATCTGCCACAGTCGGCCTGATACCCTACCCTTCTAATTCTGTGGGGAACTGTCTGTTTCGAACTACCAGAAGGAGAACTTGGACTGTATCTTACCATCCTCTTGGATCGGAAGTGCTGACAAGGTTTGCCCAATTGTAACCTTTAGCCTTTTTACTGCTTTGTTCTCTCTTAACTTATCTTCGAGTCTTGCTAACGATGGCGTTAAGAACGATGGTCCGAGGCGGCTGTATGGCGAATTATGGCTTGGAAGTCTCATTTTATTCTTAGCCATTCGGTTTGACAACCCGAAGGGCCTCAGATTTCGATCGCTCCAAAGGCAGTGCCGTAAGTCCATGCCAGGTCCTATTACGATCTAGTCCACCCCGCGCTGCTGTGAGATTTCCCCAGTTTTCCTTCGCAAACACTCATTGATTTGATACATGTGAGTCTTCTCTCCACACCAGGAAGACTTAATCGAACACTTGGGACTAGATGCGCCCGCACTGGGCCCGAGTCATCTAGGTTCCTGCACACCTATATAGTGCCCTGCATAACTTTGCACGGCCACCCTTACGCAGACTCTGCTCTCCACACTGCGCTTTGCCATCGTCGTCGCAACCTGCCCGGCCCCCAACGAAGATGATGCGACGTCCTCTTCCACTGACATTCGAAGATCGAACGGCCCAATTAACCAACACCGACTTCGACGAGCTGTACGACAGGCTGTTCTTTCATGTTATGCGGTCACCTGGCTCCAATATTACAAGAATATACGACATGGTCATTCGGGCGTCTCGCTACCGCAGCACGCTCCCGCTGAACCGCGACCCTATTATCGAACTCGAATTTTTACCCAACGAATCGCTTGGTACGATATCGTTCCTCAAGGGACCCTACCAGGGGAGCATACATATGGGGCGGTACCTAAGGAAGACGGCTTTCTTTGGAACGTACGTCCTTTATCGTCCAAGACTGTGCACCACTCGGAATAAAAGCTATGAATGCAGATCGCTGTCAAGGAAGTTCATGGCCTCTGATGGAAGGGAGTATAAATGGGGCTACAGGACGAACCCGGGGCAAGAGTGGACGGCAAGTGGCTTCAAGTACAGGTTCTACGAAGTGGATGACTTCATGTATGATACTTCTAGTGCACGACCATGGACAATACGCTGGTTGCCCATTACGACCTCAAAAATCCCAACCATCGATTCTACGATGTCTCGGGAAATAACCTCATCGTGTATGAACCGTGGGCACATATCGTTTCTGGTGACTTGTATTATTTGGTTTCCACGAGATGCGGCACTAACTCATTTATAGAAATTATTGCTTCGTGCATTATTATGCGCCACATAGCTCAATTCAACCTCTGACGCTACGAGTCTATTGCAGAAAATTTGCCCACGACGTGGGCCCTTATTGTAGGCGACGAATACTACATCCTTTTTTACGCCAGACCGCTCATCTCGTAGAATAATCTCACCCCCCGTAATGTGTAACCACCCAGGCATCGCAGATTCGCACACACGCATCGCTCATTCATACATCTCGACTTTCAGCGCTATGTAATTGCAGTGTATTCATGGACGCACATATTTCAGACTACATAGGACTATGAGGGAAGGGGGATATGGCACGACCTGGTAGTGTTCTGCGAAGAATCGGCCACGCAAGCCGGATGTCTTGCCACACCTGGATCCAGAGATGGTCTGCTTCGTTATAGCGCTCCACTTGGGTGATTTCCTCGACCCTTTCCACATGTTGGCGAAGAATTTCAATCAGGTCCTTTCGACTTGCCTCCTCTGACGGGGCGTCTTCAATCCGGAACTCTTTGATGGGATGGCCCATTTGCGCGCGCTGTTGTGCTAGAAGGACAATGGGGAGAATTTTGCGTGGCTGGGGGCTTGCGTAGTAGTTGTACGACATGTCATGATCGTGATAGAGATTTATTTTCGTGAGAAGGGGTGCGGGGACTGGCGTCCGAGTAGATCCTTCTGAAGTGCTGTTATTCAAGAGCCCCAGCCCGAGCGCGATGCTTTCTACGTTTTGTTGCGAATCTGTGAACGTAAATGTTGAGAGATGGGGGAGGTTGTTGAATATCTCGCGCAGGTCGTTTGGCAACATCGCCCGGCCTGGTCCAGGACACAGAACAAATTCGACCACGTTGGGGAAGGCATGATCTGTGAACAACGTCAGGTATTCGCTGTATTCTATATGCCCCACAAGATGAAGGACTTGTCCTTCAACCCCCATTAGTTGGTTGCGATCCGCACGGCCTGCTGTGCCCGTAATGAAAACTCTTCGGATGTCTTCGTGGATCGTTTCCGAGTCGTCGCTGTTAAAATTCTTCAATAGTTGCGCTGGAGGCTGGAGGTGGTCTCCCCAGAAGTAGCGAGTCGTATGCCTCGGAATTTTAAGATGCGATAGCAGGACAGAAACTGGCCTGTCTATCCGATTCCAATCCCCAACTTCCAATCGTTGTAGACAAGGAAGATCGACGACAGGAAGACCAGGGACTGGCCCAACTTGATCTGGTAATATATCTGGACCAGCGTCGTTCAAGACCAACTCTTCCAACATTGGGGATGCTGCTAATGCGTCCAGAAAACGAGCGAGTTGTGGTCGCTCGGCCACCAACTGCTTATACCAGGAAATATGGGTCAGGTTGGCAAAAGAATCCAAGCACCACATGCGAGGGTTGCCGAAAAGGACTTTGGTCAATCGTGGAGAAACATCCGATGCATACAATGGAGGGAGATATGGCGCATGAATATCTTGCCACTCCGTGAAGATACTCAGGGACTCGAGGTTGGGGAAAGGCAGAAGGAACAAAGGGGAGGGGAATTCTTGAGCAAGGAATCGGTAGTCGACGTGGAGCTCGCGTACGCGCTCCGGATGTAGGGCAATGGCGGAAATGAGGTCGGTTTCGACTGGATATTCATCTGGTTCTTCGTCATAGTCGCTATTTATGCTTCTACAGTAAGCACTTGCTGAAGGGAGGTATACCTTGATAGGAGCTTGTGCCGAATATTTGATGTGCATGCGTGCGATGTCGTCGAAGGGATGGCGAATGTAGATGTGGCTCCACAAGTGGGGATAAGAGAGAGCAGTGTTTCTCCAATATCGACAGACGCGCGCAACGGCCATCCATTGGTGAATTGAACAGGGTAAAGAGTACGGGGAGTCGAGGATAGGCGTTTGGAGGCATTCAAAGACCCGCGAAAGAGCTTCAGGTGGTAAGAGATTGGCGGGGACGAATTTGTTCCTCTTCGACCTTATATCTGCAAGTGCGACAATTAGCTGGCTATCCAGTTGGTCGAGCTAAGAGGTCAAAGACAACGGTCAGTCGTTTCCCTCGACGATATGAATCTCTCTGTCCTACCTCCGTCATGGAGTGCTCCATGTCACCTGAACGAAGTACACCGCAGAGAGTGCGCGCGAGAGCATCTATATCCAGCGGTTCTTGCGTAGTAGAAACTGTATGTAGGCGAGTGGGAAGGTCGCCCTCTGGAACCTGGGGAGCTACCGGATCTAGTGAGTTAAGCGCTTGAGACAGCGTCAAATCCATAGAGTTAGGATGCGATCAAGGTGCGATAAACAACTCGTGCTGAGTTATGATAAGTTGTCCTTAATATCTTCAGTACAAGTCGAATAGCAGATAAAGGAGGACTTACTGGCCTGTCGATGAAAGTTCAAACGTTCAAGTTGTGGTCGTAGTATGGGTTTAAGATGACATCCCGAACGAAACGGGGTTACACATAGCCCCCATTCCCACGATATGAACCATGATCAGATCTCAGCTCAACCTGTACCTTCTGAATTCATCGATTAATAGTCAAAGTCTCAAGATTTTGGTATTCCGGCCTCAGGTCCATTCGGAAAGTTTGGTCTAACGCTGATCGACAACACCATCGACAATGAACCACGGCAGTCAAATCTCCTAGATTGTCATTAGAAATCCTAGAACACACCCTACGTCTCACCAAAATCCCCCCCAGCTGGTCAACCCTCGCAATCTGCTGCTATGCCTGCCATTCTTTTTTGTGCGCGGGCGCACGTCCATCTATTTTCCGAAATCACGGCTCGCATAACCAAAGGGACAGCTGGCCAGCCACCCGAGCCCAAGCAGGACATACGAACACCTTTAGAATGTTTGGAACACTGGAGCTCGTTTGCACCACGAGTTCGAACTTTCACTCTGAAATGGAGGAAGTTCCAGGCTGAAATCGACTATTGCAGCGACTCGGCGTCCTGTGCCTCCCTGTGATCCTCAATTTGCCTTCTCTACGCCGGTTTGCTCTGGTAGCAGAAGGTGTGGTTCTGTCTTGGAACTCAATGGCGCCGTCAGTGGATCCTCTCGACAACATGGATTCCCTGGAGGAAGTAGCCCACAACGGAGTTCGAACTTTGCCAGTCTCCTTCGCAATTAAGTTTCACCATCTAAAATCCTTGGAACTCAAATTCATCCCTGACGTCGCACCATCTTCTCATATCGACCGCGACCTCAAAGCTTGCGTGAGTCTCGAACACCTCTCCATTAAGACGGCCTCAACATTCACCGAAACAATCCTCGAGACATGCCCTCACGTATCCTCGGGGCTTCGTTCTCTCACCGCATGACTGTCAGGGACCAAAGAGAGATCGCCGCGGAGTGGGCGATCATGCTCTCCGCCTTGAGGGCGTTGAAAACACTCGAATTACCTTCCTTGGCCCCCTCGAGAATCAGTGGGCGACATATGGCCATCTGGTCATGAACAATGCTGACTCTCAATCGGAACAGGTCTCGCATCCCTGCTACACGGACCAATCGACCTTGGAACGTCTACTCGCCTTGCGCACTACACGCTTGGGATGTAGGATGGCGTCTGGCATCATCACGAATTTCCCCAGCGTATTTTCTCAACTCCTGAGTTCTCCTACATTTCCTTCCACCATCGAACAGGTGCAGATGACGATCGACTGGGTGGATGGCATGACAGGGATGGAGCGGGGGCGATTCAGCCCTGAGTGGCTCTATTGGACCGAGCTGGACAACGCGCTAGCCAATTCTGACGTCCATCCCACACTGAATACTGTAGAACTGACGATTCGGATGGGAGATCGGTGGAATGTGGAGCAATAGTAGATCGCCAAGACAGGTTGTTAAGGCTAAGCGTATTGCGGAGGAACGCATGCCGCGACTGCTTCCGAAAACATCGAGGAGGGAGACGAACATACACGTCGAGGTAGTGATCTACAAGGCCCCAGTGTCCGAGCGAGCGATATGGTAGTGGGCTGAGGAGATAAGAACACTCTACTTACGTTCATCCAAAGTTATGGTAAAATGCCTCGAAGAAACAATTTAATTGTGCTCCATGTAGTGGACTGGTCGAGACACACTTGTAGGCTCACCAGCGACTTGAGGGAGTCGGAGGATGAGGAGGAGAGAACTCTGACGAAGTGTGCTTCTGCCGTGGCCCCTCCGCCTGATAGTTTATCTATAAATGTACGATATAAGCTCTTTTTTCTCTTTGGGAAGATTCCAGCGCCATTTCAGCGGGCGCTTAAATTCAGATCACTACTTACACTCGACTTTCAAGGCTCAGGCTGATCAATGACACGCGTGTTACGAAGTACCTGTATCAAATGTACACAAGAAAGCTAGCTGCTATATCAATATTTGATGCAGAAACGCCGACACTATACTTATACCTAAGTATATATCTTTCTTCATCAGCGTTTAGGCGCGGGCCGAGTCTATGTTCACCTCAATATGCTTTTTCCTCCAGGCGATTTATTGCAACTATTCCGCCCAGGTCCATCAGAATGCTTACAAGACCTCGGCACCTACTTCCGAAACCTGCTGCTTCGGCTATTGAACTACTAGTATGGGAGTGGGTGACGGTATCAGGACAGCAAGAACGACGCAAGCTACTTACAATGAATTCCTTATGACCTGCGGGTCAAAGGAGCTCAGAGACGTTAGAGACGCTAGAAATGTTCTGTAATGAAAGTTCGGACAACCTCACTGGCACTCTACAATACGAGTCGAACATCTCAAGTGTCGGTTTATTTTCGTTCACTGGCATATCGCCTCCACTGTTCGCGGACCGCGCGTCATCCCTCTGAAATATCAAGAACCCCTCATACATGTTCAGAGTATTTAACACCTAGCCATGGGTCCAAAACTACGACGCAACCAGCATTTGTATGTTCTGGGCCAGCGACTCTGTTTCTGAACCTTATTTCCTCGCGTAATAACCTTATCATAGCGGATGCCCAAATTTGTCCAAGGCGCCTTTGTTTATATAACTTTATAAATACTTGTTGTCCCGCCATTCGGAATTCCTCCCATTCGGATTACCAAGGTGTCAGTGAAAAGAAATTAGGCACAGATATGGAAGACCAATACAGACCAAATTGTGCCTATGTTGGATATATTACAAGCCCAAATTTCCCGTAGCACCACCTCTAGCGAGCTGCCCGATTTTTGGCTGCGATAAAAACGTCGGCTTACTATTTTAGGCCGTCCCCTGCTAATAGAATAAAGTTTCGGAGTCTCAAACGACCATGCTCACACTCCGAAGGCGCGTGGGGCTTATACTTGCCTTCGACCACCAGGTAGCCCAAGCGCACCAACCTAATCCCACTGTCAAGCAATCTCTGCATTCGCAATTCCTATTGGCCCTCCAGCTTCACTCCTATAAGCGGACCACCAGATTGTCTTCACGACTTCTTAGCCTGGTCTCGCTTCAATTTCGAGATGGATCTCTCCGTCCGTCAAGCCCAGAGAATTGAGGGAGAAGTCGAAGGAGGCAGCCGTGGAGGAGATTCCAGACGCATCGCCCGTCTAATATAGCCTGCGTAGAGCAAAATCGTTGGTTAGAATGTGCGTAGCCGTCACTCTTGAGAGACTCACAAGATGCAAATTTCATAGGATTGTTAGGCCCTCCTCGAATTGTATCACGTTCGGCCTGCCTCGAGAGGTCTTTGCATCCCCGGCACTGTTGATAGGAGATGATATTCCGGGGCTGAGCGAGGAATAACCAAGAAGTGCTGGACACGCACGACTTCTTCAACACAGGTTGACCGACCCAGCTGGCCAACCGAACGATGTCACTCGTTATCCTCCCTCTGCCTCAGCACATGACCACTGGCATGCTCTTCGTCAGTGAACCTAGTGGGCTGTATATCGGACGATGTCGTTCATCAAAGTGTGATTCGTCTCTTCAGTAACCCCGAGAACTTGGACTTGGAGCCCCGCCGATGGGAGATCTTAAGGATGTAAAGGAAGACCGCTGCGGGGTCAACGGACCCTCTCTATTACACCATGAAGCCCATGCCTTCATTCACTGAAAGGTCGAAACGGGTGAGTTGCGTCATTGGCTGTCTGACAATGATGAGGACGACTTACCCTTGTCCTCCAGGCTTGCTCATTCCATGTCGTCGTCTTCAGCCCCATCAACAGTGGGTTTCCTCAGGGATACCGTGTATGGCATGAGCACCGTGGGGAAGCGACCGTTCGATGAAGGTCATAGCCACATCAGCTGCCGGCGTGCACGAAGAACTGGCACCAGTATCCTTGTATAGTTTGAAGGACTCGATGCACAATCGGATCGGTTGGCTGGACTCTCCTACATATTTCCTCCTTGATATTGTCGAGGAGGCCGCGGAATTCTCCTCGCTACCGAATTATTTAACACTTGCCGCCTCTACGACTCTCAAGATTGTCAACGAGGGACAGGTACGCAGCTTGCCTTGCCTGCCTTGTATGTAGCTGCTGACGGTCATGCCCAGAATGCCAAAAACAACGTAGCTAATCTGCGTGTTCTTGCACAATCTGCCATCGCGATCGTCGCTCTGTTGTGGCGGTCCTCACGGATTGCGGAAAGCTCAGATATCTGGCACCAGCAGACGCATCAGCTTATCCAGGAGCTTGTAACGTGAGTTTATTTATTGTTCTCTTGACCTCGGGGCGACTTTCTTATCCGCTCACAACGCAGGTCGCTTTGTGGGATTCTGGAGCTCGTTGAGGAAACAAAGAAAGGGAACATCATTTTTTCTATCTTCAAAAATCACAAGAGCGCATCTCAGATAAAGCGATATCGCAATCGTTTGCAATCTTGTATGCTCAAGGTGAGTCTTTAACTTCTTAAACTTCAGTACAATGTGCACCGAACTGATGTCGACGTGTGGCCAGGTAGCCTCCCATCCGGCCATTCAGGACGTCCTAGGCTGTTTTACCTCGCCGGCGCCTTCTCCGATGTCCGCTCCAGTGGTGAGGAAGAAGGTTAAGGTGAAAACGGGGCACACATTCAGACAGGTGTTCAAGATGCGCCCACCATCCGCCGATGACAGTGCCCAAGCTAGAGTGGCGGAACAGCTGGAGCGATGGACGGAAAAAGAGGTCGAGGAGGTCGGGATCAAGCGGCGGAAGGAGGCATTATGGTTGAGGGAGGAGAGGCGGCTCAGAAAGGACAAAATCGGGCCAAATCTAGTCGAGTCGTACGAAGAGGAAACGGAGAGGCAATACGCCGGACCTTCAAGGCTGCGAGAAGGTATAGAAGACCAAGTGAAGGCGATTCCGACGTCGAGTCGTACAGCATTCACCAAACAACGACAGCCCCGCATAGAGGTGCTCAACAATGAAGAGCCCAAGCCCAAGCCCAAGCTTCTTGAGCGGCAATCAGGGTACGAGAACGACGGGTCAAAGGGCGAATCCGAAGGCAGTCCGGACGGGTCTCTGAATGTGATACCGCACGGAGCTGGTCGCTCACAAGGCCCTCCTGAGTATGCAGAAGACAGAGAGCTCTGGAGAGCAGGCATGAGCCCTGCAGGCGGTGCATATTTCCCTCCTCCTTCTCCTGCCTCCTCGGTCGTCCACCTTATCTATCCCGTCGGGTATCTACAGACGACGTCTATCATTGCCTTACCCGCATCTGCGTCTGTCTCTGTGCCTTCGTTTTTCACCGCACCACCGATGCAGCTTTCGCCACTGATGGTGGCTGGCGGGATGTATCCCGCCGCGGTGCCGATTTCAGTGGATCAGAGCAGTGGAGGTGGTCCGATCGCGACTACGAGCTACGGGAGTGTAGATGACAGGGGTAACGTGCGATCTGCTAGAAAACGTGAGTGGCTCTATCACAGTGTTCAACCTCTTGCGGGTACTCGGTAGTTAACATATGCAGGATCCAAGAAGAGCAGCAAGTTTGGAAGCAAGTCGAGGCATGCTGGAGACTCGCCGAATAGTTAGAAACGCAATGGAGTGAAAACAAGAAGGAAGTGCTTTTGGTTGCTGTACTATAGCTTTGATGTTACATTATTCTTACGACTTGCTTGCACTCTACACCATTATGTCGCGGTCTACCTCCTCGATCTCAGTTGTATCTATTCAAACAAAACGTCTACTCGAAGTTGTCCGATTCGACGATTATTCTCGACTTTCTCGATCATAAAGCTCGCCGAGTAACAAAGGGAATGCTATCGTACAGCGCCGTTCCCGTATACCTGCTTCCTAGCCTCCTCCTGGAAAACGTCCATCCATACTCCGGCTCTTATCTGCCTCCCCTGTCGATGCCGGAAGTCGCTGACACAGAAAACGAGGTATGCGGCATGTTGTTCACGTTGCGCTTACCCCAAAACTTATATCTTCCAGCCTCAAAGACAGCTACCGGTGCCTCCAGCTATTGACCTCTCTTCCAAATCCAAGAGCCTTGATTTATATTTCTGATCGATCTTCTCCCATATTTTCGTCGCTGTGCCTTCCATGCTTCGTTATTTTGAATAGCATTAATCGTATCTAAATATGCGAGTAATAATATGCGAAGCTGCCAGAAAAATAAATAAATGTGTTGGGTGTGGGTCAAGCTTGAATATCCAACGATCCACCGGTGACAAGCGAAAAAGATCCACTGTTTCGCCAAACCAACACCGAGTAGATCAAGTATCGATCATCTCGTACAGGTATCTAGAGCATAATATATGCCGTCAGAAATACGCGACATCGCCGAAAGAAATCTAGCTGCAGAAAACTACTCACAACGACGAGCTTTCGACGCGGAGCTGCCTGTACCGACGTTCTGTACATTCCCAGAGCCCAAACTCGAAGGCGAGGGTGGGAGGTAAGGAGTCGGGGAAGACGCAGTAGGAATAAACGCCGAGTAAGGTGTCGGCGGCGGTGCAGAGAAACGTAGACCAGCGCCGTCAGTGGATCGGCCGGCGAAGGCTGTGGCTGCAGGATGCGGAGGACTGTACCAAAACGGGGGCGAGATGGCCTGCGTCACGTCTTGAGCGAGCCGAAGTTGGTCAAGTATCGATGTCTCGCGGGGTCTACGCCTTTGGAGATGGGAGGTCCTTCGGGCTATAAAAGCGATGCTAAGAACGCGAGGAAACGTGATGGGAGGGATATACGCACGTGGTGTGAAGTAGTGGTGATTGTTTGCGATGACGATGTTCTGTACATTGCCACTGTTGTTGGTGTTCGAGATTCCTGGTGGAGGAAGGAAGGGGCAGGGATATGCTGGGATTAGATACGAGGGTGGATAATATACCGGGAATCCCGGAGCGAACGGGGTTAAAGGGTCGATGTGATAAGGTGGGGGGTACCCGCTGATAGGGAAATTTCCGAGATGATGAACAGAGGTAGGAGGAACCGTAATTGTATTGGGGTATGCATGGGTACCTGGTGTTGAGGAATTATTAACGGGTGTTGGCTGATCTCGTGCGGCTTCTTGTAACGGGTTTGAGTGTGCATAGGAAAGATGCGAATTTACGTCTTCCTGGCCTGATTCGACCAGCATCTCTTTGTGGCTATCTTGACGGACGATGTGGAAAAGAACCTGCGTGATAGAACATTGACTAAGGTTTACCACGTAGCGCGGTATCAAGACCTACCTCCATGAACAAACATTGTAATTGCTCGCAGGATGCTCTGGTCACAGTTTCATCCGCAAATTCAGTGGTGTTAATATGATTGGCGATGTTGAGGAGAAGCCTGAAGGACGATGAGGGAAGGGGAAGCAAGGAACGAAACAGATGACGAACGGGGTGAGATCCTCGACTAGCCGACGGAAATAGGCTCCCTCTTCCTTCTCTGAACCAACCCGGCACAATAGACCGACGATTTTGACAGCATGGTGGGCAAGATCCTGGAGGTCGGGATGCTGCAGGAGTTGAGGAAAGGCAGAAACACGTCGAGAGGACTGACATACCTGGGCATGGGTGTCTTCGAGGATGCTGAGCGTCTTGCGCGCGAGTTGTACCAAGGGTGGTGTGGGCGTGTGAGTCGACTCAGCTGCCTGTTTCACCAGAGCAAGCAAGGTCGGGTTGGACACCTCGATGCACTCGAAAGTGGCCATCTTCGCTTGTTCGAGGTTACTTTCCTTCATGATTTAGAGCTCTGAGAGGGACTTGACTGTGACCCAGGGCGCATGAACGTGACGGTGCTATTGCAGTGCATGTCCGATTATATTCAATAGGCATCTGGAAGTCGTATTGCACAACCGGAGGGGGGTCGAAGGTTACGGCAGGATTGTGATGTCGGGCGGACAAGCCGGGGGGGCGGTGTGGCTGAGTACGTTGAAGCCCTAGTCACTCCGCAGGGTGCAACAGAGAAGGGCTTCCGAGCGTCGCGAGAGAGAGCTCCCTCGAAGAACCTCGAGCAGCCATGGACGCGATGCGAGAACTCGTCGGAAGGACGTCGACGGACCTCGCCATACGACTAGCTGGAACGCCTGTCGGGTAGGAATATCGCGACTCCTTTCCGTTCCCCCAACATCGGCAAAGCGTAGAGTCACCCTGTCCTAGTATTGTCACCGGTGGTCGAATGATTAGGGAGATTGAGATATAGAAAACGGCCACAGAGGTGAGAGGAAAGTCCTGGAGGGATCGACGGAGTGGGGAGAAGGTACATCATAGCCGGTCCAAACAGGAAACACAACCCCAAGTTCGTACGACGCAAACAAACATTGGAGGACCCCGGCTACCAGGACACAGACCCAGCCCCGACATTAAAAAACTAAGGCAAATCATCTCCTCTCCCAAGCAGTAGCGAACCACCGGGCGCTCAAGTGCTCAGCGCTCGATATTCAATATTCAATACTCAATATTAATACCCGTGGTGCGTTTCTGAGGCGAAGTCCCAATTCAGAGGAATGGCCGACCCGTGCAAATGTACTCTAGAAGACGTGGCCTTTCCTGATCGGTGGCACTCCCAATTCTCCTGGCTCCAGGCTTCTTTCTAAACTACCTTTTGAAGCTCTGGCTTTTTCCCAGCATTGATTGATTATAACATTTATTATACACTGGGGTTTTGCTGACAGCATATGTGACTGATAGTCAACGTAGAGCATTATTTCACCACCATTTCAGCAGCCACGGGCATACATAGATTTACTTAAGATGCGCTCACAGGATGGCGCATCAGAAATTGCCTAAAACGCCCAAAGCCCTTGCGAAACTTGAAACCATCAAGATCCCAGGTGTTCACAGCATGATCTCAGATTGAGCCCCAGTTTGCAGTTATTTGGATACTATCGCGTCCTATGCACCATTTCTGAGCCTCTGAATAAAGGATAACTGTTGGGTGGAAGATTGATAATTAGGACTCCTATAGAGCGCCTTACTGTACGTACTATGCATCTGGTATGTTCTACAAGTATTCCATTCCAGTATGTACGGGCGCTTGCTCAAAGATCCGTATTGCCCGATTCCCCAAATATTGAATAAGGAATGTGTAAGTGTCTGTAAGTGTGCGGGATTGATGGAGGCAGGCCAGGTTTCCGGATCCTGAACTTCCTTATTCGTGTGCCATCAAATTACTTTCTCCCCCACACGAAATTATATACAGTCTGTCTGACCTGTACGCAATGACTACTGGGTGACTTCCCGTAAGAATCTGAAGCAATTCTAGAGTCTCTAGATTAGCCGAGTGTTTCCAAGCTCCGCTCTGGAGACGACTCAACTAAACCGTAAGCCCAGTGCAGTTCTGTTGTCGAGGAATTCAGATGCGAACGTCTGAGGCTTCTTATGACGTCGCGAATGCCTTATCTGGAGGGAGTTTACCCCGGAAGATGTGTCCCATCATGATGGGAGGCTCGGCTAAGGTCTGAAGAGTCAAGACGTTGGAAAGCATCTGGCAAGGGGTCCCGACCCCTTTTCAGATTCTCAGGTCTGAAGCAACAAGTCGCACTGATGGACCACGCGGAACATGGCCGGCATCTCGGCTGATGGCAATCTGAAGCAATTCTAGAGATCAAAACTGCTTCAGATCCTTACGGGAAGTCATCCACTGTAAGGGCTATTCTAGACTCGCTACCAGTGTCTCTGCGGTGTCGGCAATGAGCATCACAAGTTATTTGATCCGCTTTACGTTGACGGTCGGCAAGACGCCAAATGCCTGGAGGATCGGGGCGACATCTAATACATCGCCACGCCCTTCCCATCACTCCCAGTCTCCTTCGTAGAACATATTCTGAGCTTTGACGCTGAATTTTTTTCTTTTGCTTCTTCTGAAGGGTAGAACTCCCAACGACGGCTGGTTAGGAGTCTGTATCTCTACATATTTATGTAGGGATGTTGTCTAAAATAAGCAACTGATCGTGCCGGCCGAGCTGGAATGGACGCTCTGATTGGCTGGACGTTGGATTCTGTTAGTACATTTTAATCGCGCTCTATGGCTGCTGTTCGACAGTAAAGTGGTGCCCGACATATCCTATACGCTTTCAACAAATTTCCCAGTGCACATCAGGTATCCAGCTCTGCGCGAAAATCATCGCAAGAGAAAGAGAGATTACTCCGACCGTGATCCCGATTGGCAAAAGGTGGCTTGGGAACATGAACCTACATGAACATGAAGATCGTGAAAGGTCCTCCGCCTTGCACACGCTCAGAGACGACGACGTGGGGGCAATTAAGTATCCTTGTTCCTAGCAGGTGCATTGGCTTTGGATCTGAAATCTCGATATCGTCTATATATATTATAATCAGTGGTCATGAGCCGCTTCTGATTTCTGGCCTACTGAGCGCGGACGCACTGGACGAGGTCCAGGAGGAGTAACCTTGTGGCTAGCAATGTGTCGACGTACTTGGAGGCCTGATCCACAGCGATACGCCCGACAGATTGCGAGGTTTGTTGCCAGAGGGTTGTCTGCCTTGTCTTCCGAGAAACGGTTTCACAAGGTAGCCGGGGTCCCTTGAACGTTCGCGGTGACTTGCTGTTTGCTGTTCCTGTGACACGAGCATCTGACTTGGAGCATCTTGCCTCCGCCCACGATTTCAATCCCGTCGATCCAGCTTCAGGCAAATTGTTCGCTCACCTCCATGGCCTTACTTTGCTCAGTCCCCTCGCCTTTCGTCTATTGCTTACAATCCGTGACCCCACATGTGCGATGAAGTTGAGGAGGCGCAACGAGCAGCGATATCCCATTCGGCAGCAGCTCTGCGGGTCGTGGGTGCACTAGACCAGCATGGCGACCGCCGTCGACATTGTTCGGGCGAGTTGTCGCACCACATCGCAGGTGGTCGACATACTTCCAGTGGGCTCTCTTCGCCCCGCGAAGGCCCCCTGCTCGTCCCGAGAGGCCCAACATGCTCAACCACACTGCCACCCGGCCATGAAGAAGGCTCTCCTCGGCTTGTCCGCCCGACATCATGTCACCTTCGAACCCCCCTTCGGACGCTCCAGTAATAATACAACTCCCAAATATTCATCGAATATACGCATAACATGCACCGCCACGGCGCCGTCACATCCGTGCACCTGGTCGCTGTCGAGCCTTCCCAGAGCTCTAAAACATGACGGAAAGCAATCTGGAAGGGGTTCAGGTTCGTCGTTTGTGTTTCCTATGTGTCTTCTCCAACTGATCAGAAATAGGCGACGTCCCTTAATGCTCGCTCTGATATCTTCGGTACTGGACTGAATGACGATACAATTATACGCGACGAAGGTCGACCTCTCCCTGTTAATATAGGTCAACGGATATCTGGTGCAACGCCCCGGCCCAACTCGACAGGAGAGACAAGCGTCGATGGTCTGCACGCCACCCCCGATGGACTTTTGAGAGAAGACTTAGTATCGTTGCATAATGCAGCAGAATTCGCTCGACCGCCATTTTTGCAGATTGCTGCAGATGCGGCCCTCAAGATTCTGGATCTCCTCACCTCTCACTCTGTTCCGCGCTTCCTTCTGTCTCAATGGTCAACGGGAGTCGTCAGCAATGTGGCCACTCTGGCCGTTCAGAGTATCGTTATTGTGTGGACTTCCTACCAGAACGCGCCCGATCCTGGTATCTGGGAAGAGGTGACATCTGAATTTGTCGAGCAAGTTGCTGTGTAAGCTATCTGCACCTTTCTTCGTTTCCGTTCCCTCATTTCTGCTCTTTGCTTTCTCTAGGATCCTTCACCGCATTCTTGGGCATATGCGACATCAGGCGGAGAGCGGCTTGCTATCTTCACTACCCCTTGGGAATGCTCGCCGGCTCGTGATGGAAGACCGTCGTCGAGAGCTGCTGTCCACGTTGGCCGAGGTACGTTTTCTCTCAAGACCATCCTTTCCGCTCTGACGCACGTATGTATGAAGATTGCGTTGTGTCATTTGAATCTTCAAGAAATTTCGTCGAGGCCATTGGATAAACAAGCGAAGGCCATCGCTCAGTTGAAGGATCGAAGGAAATCCTCCGGTGTACTATACGACGAAGAAGACGACGTTGCCTTGTCTGCACAAGAGGCGACTACAGACGTCAACGAGGTAGATTCCAAGTACACAGCAACGTCTCGAGGTCCCGACAAAGCGAGGACGAAACGCGGCAAGGCTGGGCCATCCTACAGCATCCTTAAGGGTATTACAAGCTGCCCGGAATTCTCAAGTAGTGTCAATGGTGTCTTCACTCCATCTACGTCAGCTGCCTCCTACCCTCCTTCTCCTGGATGGCATCTGCCGTATTCCGGTCCTTATCCATACATTCCAGTTCCTGGAGTCTGCTCGCCGTTCGGCGGCTATTTCCCGTCTTGTGAGTTGCCTGTGCAGTCCAACTCGTCACCGAGTGGGATGTATGCGCCTTTCTCGTCCCCTATACCGATGTGGAATCATGGCACCAGAAGTTTGCCGAGTACGAGCTCCGCACCCCCTACTGACGCGGGTAGCGGTGGTGGATACAGAGGACGACATACGTGACTCTTTTCGTGTTGTGGTGGTATTATATACCTCAATACTTATCTGTATTTTCCGGACCCAAAGAAGACTACCGATGCCTCCAGCTGTTGACTGCTCTTCCCAATCCACAATCCTTGATTCCTTGTTCATATTCCTAATTAATCTTCTTCCACATTTTCATCCTTTCCGCTACCAACGTCAAAGCCGATCTCTCTCTTCACAGCCTACCCCTTCTTCGACTCAATGATCTCACTTGTTGACCCTTACTCGACGTCAAGATATTTTTCGTCTGCTTTCCTTCCTGTCTCGCCATGTTCGTCGTGCAGTCAGTCATCATCGACCACTCTCAACATGTCACTGAACGCCTTGTACATTCCGCGCTCTCCTCTTTACTGTCCAGTTGACGAGAGCTATGACGAGTTCAACTTGAAAAGGGGTATATTGATGTTGCTGCCCTAAAATAAATGACGAACAAGATTGATACATGATCTAGGTGTTACTGGGTGAAGCAATTATGAGAATACAAAGTCGAATACCACATTGAGATTGCCCCTCTCTGTCGACCCGAGTGGCTGAGCGTCAATGGCGACCCGAATTTCCTCCGCAGATGCTGTATGGGTCGCTGAGTTCCCAACTCGACGGATGGAGTTGTCGGTGTCCAGAAAAGAGAGCATCAACAATCCGGATGGTGTGGACAAAAACTGGTCCTCCGGAAGCTGTGAGCGAATATAGTCAAGGAGAGAGTCTCTGTTTGGATGAGGCTGTCGAATTTCAGCCCACGTCGCCAATGGGCGATCAATAGGGTCCAAAATCCTTTGCCTTGCCTGGTCAAGCAACACCCGCAGGCGAAGGGCATTGAGCTGAATTGCCATCTGTGAGTGATCAATCAATTAAGCCGCTGATCCCACCGGTTGCAAGATGATTCAACGTACCTCTCGTGCAGCTATGGAAAGTTCTTGTTCATAGCTCTGCCGCACTGTGGTCAAGTCAGCTTGAAGGGATGAGACTTTGTCCTGCAAGCCGGTTATCCCTTCTTCATATCGTTGACCAAGATCTCCTGCTTCTGCCGCCACTCCACTCGCTTCTTCTCAGAGTCCTCCAGCTGCTTGGTCCTGGCCTCGATTCTGTCGATGATTTGGGCCTGCTTTGCGTTGGATAGACGGATCTCGTCAAGGGCACCACGAAACTGTTTTAAATCATCGTAAAGCTGGGATTTCTCTTCCTTGTCGACAACAACTTGCGTTTGCAACTCCTAGACGGCTTCGGTCAGACGTATCACATCTGCCAGTGCGGAATGATGAGAACATGGAGAGGCGAGGTTGAAGGATAGACTAACCCTCGGCACCTTTGCGCATACGTTTGGTCATCAGTTGTTCAGAACCTTCGATAGGTGTTGCCAAAATCAATAGCTCCCCGCTGCTGCAGACTTCGCCGACAGTGAGGGTAGAACCATTCAAAGTGCCCGGCGCTGGTTGTAAGATTCAATGACGGAGCTCTGGAAGTGAGAAGATGGACACATACTGGGTGCGAATGAAGTGGCCACAAAACGAATGTCTGAGTTCTCGGGCAGATCGACCTCTCGTTTCGTCTTCCGAATCACGGAGCCAGCAAGGTCTCCGCGAACCTTGTCGAGAAGCTCATTTGAAGGAACGTCTCCCTATAGTCCAATCAGGGAACGAACGGATCGCAGTCACCGTTTCGTACGAACTTCGTTAGAGGTCATTGATCAGTGGAAGGAAGGAAGTATGCATTGGGCAAACCAAACCGGAAACGGAAGGTGTGACCTACTGGGACCATCTCTATACTTCTGTCAACAGCCTTTCCACACTTGATGAACACTAATTACCATAGCTCAGCGCTTGTCGACTCTTTCCACTTTGCTGCTAGATTGTCATCCTCTTCTCCTTCGCTTCGGCCTTCTGGTTGAACCTTGGGCCCTATCTTTGATGCACTCCATTTCCTTGATCTCGAATACTCTCAGATATGACCTATACTGCACAAGTTCCTTATCTTCGACGAGGCACGAAGGGACCCACGATCTTCTCCATTCAATTGGTTCCCTTTTGTTCGCTGAGTCCTCTGAGTCCTTACATCGGTATGTTTTCCTGCTGTTCTTTCGCTTTGATTACATAGGCCGCCTAAGACTATTTTTTGCTCTCTCGCTGTCTGTCTCCTGCCCTCCCACATTAACCCACATTTCCTCTACGGCCTCACATCATAGCATTCATTTAGATTGCACATCCGTGTATAAATTATCATGTCCGTAATACCGAAGCCTGCTTTATTTAATGTTACGTCTCAGAGAGACTTAGAAAAGCTTGTTACATGTTGACTTCAATTTTTTCTTTTCTCCATCAACCCTCTGGTGTCCTTGACCTAAGCTTGGCCGATTGCGGAACAGATACACGGCATGACGAGATCGTGATTGCGATGAAGCAAAGATTTAAATATTTATCTCTTGCCCACCACCATCGATTAGCTGGTAGTTGAGCTGTTCAGCCTGCGGTAGAGCCCCTTCGTTTCGTGGTCTTTCATCTGGAGCATCGATTCGGTCCAAAATGGCAGACGAGAAAGGTGCGATCACTTTCGAAAACATATATTTTTTTTCACCTAGATTCCCCAGTCCTGATTGGAATCATTGGGGGAAGTGGTCTCTACCACGTCGACAACCTAACGTTTGTGTACGTGCGTTCTGCTGGAGAAGAATTCAAACGTTGCTGAGGAAATTTATACGTAGCAAGTCTGTGAACCCAGAAACTGTAAGGCCAACGCCGACAACTTGCCTGCAGATGCGCTAACTGCATAACCTAGCCATGGGGTCATCCCAGTTCTCCAATCACCATCGCAGCCCTACCATCGGGCACGCAAATTGCCTTCCTCACACGCCATGGGGTAGGACACTCCATAAACCCCTCGTCTGTGCCTTCACGGGCGAACCTGGCAGCCCTCAAGTCGCTCGGTGTACGCGCCATTATCGCCTTCTCCGCCGTTGGCTCCCTGCGTGAGGAGATCTCCCCTGGCTCGTTCGTGATCCCGACTCAGATCATCGACCGCACCAAGGGTATCCGCCCTGCATCTTTCTTCGAGGGCACGAGCATCGTCGCCCACGCCATGTTCGGCGATCCGTTCAGCAACAAGCTCGTCAAGTGGCTGGAGGGCCGCGTACAGAAGGCACTGGATGCGGAGGGCCGTGGCGTTAAGCTGTTCACGGACAAGACGATCGTGTGCATGGAGGGGCCGCAGTTCTCGACTCGTGCGGAGAGCATCATGTATCGCCAATGGGGCGGCGATCTCATCAACATGAGCGTCCTTCCTGAGGCCAAGTTGGCGAGAGAGGCTGAACTTAGGTGAGCCCCTTGGTTTTCCAACGTTGGATTATGCTCAATTCTGGCAGTTATGCTCTGATCGCCACTGCGACCGACTACGACTCCTGGCGCCCACAATCCGATGCTGTCACCGCTGCCGAGGTGTTCAAGACATTGAAAGCCAACGCAGACACCTCTCGCCTTGTAGCCGCGACCGTCCTCGACGATCTCCAAGCTGCTCTGACCAACGATGAGGCCAGTATCTTTCTCGAGGAGGTTGGCGGCATGAAGTTCAGCATCATGCCCCGATCAGTGAAGCAAAAGGCAGAGGATCGCCAAAAGCTCGCGTTCATCCTCCCGGAGTACTTCACCGGCGAGGAGGGGCACCATGCGGGCTCTGCATAGAGGGATGATTTATCATTATATAACTACAGATGAGTTGGACGAGGCGAAACTGTATAGATATAGACAAGTACTACATACACCATGCTTTTGTTGGATGAGAGCGAAGTGCAGGGGACGAAACATCGTAAAGTAAATATTGAATGTGCTATGCGAAGAAAAAAAAAGGGTAAGTACGTGGTACAATGTACAACATGGAGATGCGTGTACGATGAATGTAAGCAGCACCGCATACGAAAGGAAGAAAAGCCCGGTGAAAAATAACAAACGAAGAAAAGCCAATGAAACAAAATAGTATCTCAGAACAAAGTCCATGTTCCTCGGAAATGAACACCGAGCACATGGCTGACACACAGTTAGGCACCTGAACTCCGAGCATCGTCGGCAGTAGACTGTTCCTCCAGCTCCCAGTCCAGCTTGTACGGCTCGAGGTAGCTCTCAGGGACGAGGGCGTGCTTTGGCGCAGAGAACCCGTTGGCATTCGCTGCTTCCTCGGTCTCTCGTTCGTCGACGACGACAGCCCAGCCCACACCACCGCCGCGTCCAACGACTCTGACAATCTGGTCTTCGACCAACCGCATCTCGGCGGTACCCTCTGGCTCGAAAGCATACACCGCGCGATAGAGCCCTGGGTAGAGCGTTTCTTCTTCCTCGCCTGCGTCGTAGTATTCCTCGCCCTCTTCTTCCTCTTCCCCCTCGCCGTCGAGGAAATTCCGATCGAGGTCCATCCTGCTTGGGAACGCCCCCTCACCTGAGGCAGCATCGAGGGCAGCAGCAGCGTCCATACCGCTTCCACCAGCACCGCTGTTCCAGCTGAGCCTTCCCAACCCCATCCGGAAGCCGTCCCAACCGCTTCCACCACCGAGGCTGTCCCATCCATCGTCCTCTTCTTCCTCCCCATCTCCATCGCCATCGCTGCTCTCTATGCTGCTCGTGCTCAACGTTCGCCCTCCTAACCGCCTGTTCATCCGCCCAACCCGATTAGGCTTAGGCACGTCTGGTCCAAGCCCAGTATGTCGTTCGTCGGTTGCCGGAAAACCAAAGTCCCTGATTTTGACGAGGACCACTGCCGAAGCATGTTTCTGTGCTATCGCAACTGCTGTGGCAGGTGTGGCAGGTGTGCTTGTCGCAGCTCCAGATCCAGCGGAAGAAGCTGCCAGTCCCATATTGCTCGGCGCAGTTGATGACGAGGGTGATGACGCCGATACTGACGAGGATGTCGAAGGCTGGGGTCCAGTCAAGGAAAAGGTGAGATTCTGCGGCGATGGCAAGGGTGCGAAACTCTGGCTGAGCTGGCTCCCTATCGACACTCTATGTGGGTTGATCACCGGCGAGCCACGCGCGGACATCGAGGCGGTCGACTTGCGCAACGAGTTAGCGCGTGACACAGCCGCTGACGGGGGCCTTGACGTGCGCGATCGTGTAGACGCCGTTGACGGTGCGCCAGACACGCGACGCGACATTGCAGGCGAAGGAGGTGCGGGCCGGTTCGACATGAGATCCGGGCTGATCGAGCTCGAGACTCGACGGCTGCTCGTGCTGCTGAAGGCAGGACTCGGAGGTACGTCGCTTGCTGAGCCCTGCAAGGTGTCTGGGATAGTGATTTTGGACAATTCGGGAGGTTGGGGGTCATTTTGATCAGGTAAGGCAGTGGTGGCTCTGGTGGGAGTCGCGGTGGAAGAGGTCGATTGGTAGGGCATCGGAGATCGCGGTGGTTCCAGCGTTGCTGTTGTCGGCGGCGTGGAAGGTGGTCTCTGGAGGCTACCAGGCGTAGGAGTCGTGGGTGACATGAAGAAGGGTGAAGGTGGCACAGATCCTTCCGACGATAGATTGGTGTTGGAGAGGGAATTCATGGATGACCGTTGCGGTTTCGGATCGCCGGCTTCTTCCTCTCGCTGAGAATTGAAGATATGGGCGCTGCTGGCCTTCCTTCCGTTGCGAGCGGACTGAGGCGGCTTCACTGCAAATTCGTGCGCCCCGGGCGTTGGTGGAGGCAGGAATGAAGACGAGGGTGACGGGAAAGGGGATACAGCTGCTGTCCCTTCAAGGGATAAAGAAAGGCGAGAAGCTAAAGAAACAAGACCGGATTAGCTCGATGACAAGCAATTGAAAAGCAGAGATAGGAAGAGCATGAACGGCTAGAACCCTCCACGAACATGAATGCCAGCGTCCGATGAACGTAGTCGCGTTCAAGATGGTCAAAGACACGACTGTCAAAGCCCCAACGCCATGGCATCTGTATCTCGACGGGGATTAGCCAAGCTGCGCACCGTCTACGGCATCTGGGAGTAAATGTCCCAAGCCTGCCTGTGTCGCAGCCTGCCAGGTTCTTCGTTGATTGACACCGGCACCATAAGAACGTGTTCCCGTAAAAAGTCAAACATGCGGCTGATAGATCGTCTTGCGAGGGAGGAAAACGGGCTTTCAAGAACCCTCTAGCCTCGATGCCACCACCAGAAACCCTGCCTTTGCCATATATCGGCTGAGAATCGCAATGCAATTACTTACCTGGGGGTTCCGAATAGACAGCAGATGCCATAACTCTGTCTTCTGGACGCTATATAGTCACTGCTCGCGAAGATGGCCGTTCGTCGGGTCGAAAAATAGCGCTGTGGTTGATGCGATAAATGTCTCTTGTTCAGAGCCCGAAAGGTGGCAATTTATAGGTTCTCGGGATCCAGACTTCGATGAAAGACGAAAGAAAGACGAAGAACCGCCAAAGGGTATGTGATAGGACTTTGAAGACAGTAACCAAGCAATGAAAGATTGACAAAGAAGGGTGGAAAACGGGCTCTTGATCATGGGCGTTCCAGGTCCTTGGCCGGTTGCCATGCCATCCGCTTGCTCTTGTTTGCCTGCAGTGGCGTCGCGCTTTCAATTCCCCGACACGGCAATACTCCTTTTCTCCCCTTTTGTCCTCTTCCGCAGCCTCCACAATATTTAGTACGCGTTTCTTTTATCCCTCTGCTCAGCGTCGTCGAATACGCGGAGGACGAACTCTTTACACAGGCTCTCAGAAATTTCCCAGGTTTCCTGGACGAACTGCGGTCGCCACGCCCACCACCACGCGTTGTCCGGGAGCCGTTCTCCAACGAGGAATGTTTTCAAAGGTGTCGGTCGGTCTACCCCGAGCAACGATTTATTCATCATTCCATCGGAAGCTCATGTTCTATCGCCGTTGACTCAGCGGAAACCCTGTTGTTGGCCGTGAGGTGGGGCTACACAATCCGAGACACCCACACCCACTTCGCCAGCAGATACCCCACAATGTCGTAAGGCAATTAATTAAGATGGCAAATCATTGCGCCACTCTGTCCTACTTTGGGTTTTCTTTATTCTCAAGTTCTTGCGAATTTGGCGTCCTTTCTCGTCTGAGCTGCTACTGTCGACCAAATCTCTAACTGTGACAACCTCATGGACATCGTGGTCTTGTTTTCTGCATTATTTGACGTCTTTGAGGTCTCCACCGGCAACTAGGGCGCTGACTGCTAGCTGGTACTCTGCTCAAGCCTGAAGCCCCACCGGATCTAGTCAAGCATCTAGGCCGCCTTCGAGGAAACGAGAAGCGGAGGAAGTCCGATTTACTCCACATACTCCACAGAAAGGTAAAGTCCTCTCGTTACTCGGTTCACATGGATTTGATTTATCTCTGCTTTCAGAAAAGCGTCCTTTATTTTCGCCTTAGGTTGCTTTCATTGGATGGTCTATCCCGGTATGCGTAACGCAACGATGTTTCGGTGCTTCCGTCAACTCTCGAAAGTTCTGGCTCTGGAAAGTCCGTACATAATACGAAGACGGGGATTCCGAAGATGCCCGGTTCAAACAAAAAAAATCCCGTTGAAGAACCGGGGAGCTCAATCAACGTCTGAATTTCATTCCCTGCACTGAACTCCTCTTGGGATCTCAGTTTCAGCCTCGAGTCAACCTTCACATCCTGCTTTAATCACCCATTGGTTACAGCGGGTTCACTCCCGGGTATTCAAGTCACTTTGGAGTTCGATCTAGCTCAGCAACCGAACGTAAACCTGAGAGCACAGGATGTTGACATATTCCCTCATGTTCCCTTCAAGTTGCATGATGACTACCGTCTTTTCTATCACCTTTCTGACAGTATGCCCTTTCCTGGAAGCCTGAACTTTTATCCCTCACGTACTGCTGACTTTTTCTCGCCGTCTTTCCTCAGTTCCCATTCAAATGACTCCTTGGATCAAACCCCATAACCAAATACGACCTTTTCGGAATGGCGTGACACCTTTCACGAAACTGAAGATACGAGGAACACGGATATTCGTGTCTTCATACGCCAAGATATCATACGTTTCTTCTCTTATTGTTTCGTCTAATCATTGTCACCGCGAAGGCGCGAAATGACTCCCGACTAGCTTGGCATCCCGACCTTTTGCTATATTTGGAAATTTCCAGACATGTCAGACTCGACCTTCGCCTCCGCGCCTTCGGGCAAGACGGAGGCTCGACTGGTTAAAAGACCTCCTGAAAATCAGTCAGCGACATACGATTTCTCTTCATGGATTACACGCGGTGCTACGATCAATTTACGTTCTCTGACACGATGACACCAGCGCTGGCGTCGTCGTCCCAAGCCACGCCGTCCATCGACCCAAGGCTTTTTAGCGAAGACTCTGGCTACGGGCACGCAGACGACGCACAACATGAAGACGCAATAGTATCCCACGAGTGGGCATCAGTCGATGGGAAGACCGCCCTCCCCGGATTCGACTTACCGCTCAATTTCTATCTCGCAACTTCTCCCCGTGCGGGGCCTGAGGACCGACCTTTTCCGAACGCGCTGCATCCGGCGGACATGAACCAGCGTCATTCAGCGTAAGTTGCTTTCGAAAGCTGTTGCGACGACAAAGAACTGGGGATGAACGGTTTCTTTTCTTCAAAGGCTCCTTCTCACGACTATCCGCGAGTTCAAGATGCTCCGAATCATGAACCAAATCACCGATAAGCCAGAATGGGATGAAAAGGTCAGGAATATAACCTATTATTCTTCTCGGTGTACTTATGCTATCTTAAGGTGACGCGTCCCTTTGTCGTCCACAGATGGACCCAAGAGGTCCTAGCGACTGAGGATGCAGATGTCGAACAGAAGATGATGGACTGGGTCTTTGCTGAATTGCGTTACAAGGCTCGAGTCTTTCATGAAACCGGAGTCGTCTCTGTCTATACTGGCGATGTCATAAAGTGTGACACCGCCTTGAACGAGTCGTTTAAGCACGAACTTCAGGCCGCAGTGAAGCCTCTTGAAGACGTCCCTGAGCGGGAACAAGACTGGCATCCGGGGTCGGATGACAAGGTGCTTGACCTCGTTCACCCGTCTCTCTTCCCGCTTGTGTACGGTCGCTCGAAGATCCTTGAGAGTGGACGAACTATACTGGAAGACTGCGCCGAAATGTGCGGTCAAGGCGTTGTTATTCCCCTCCCACCTGAGGAAGAGAAGACAATGTACCTTTATACAGAGAAACACGCCTATAGTCGCAACTTCCAATGGCTGCCGTGCGAGGTCGATATCTCAACGAACAAAGCCAGGTTTGGGTGTTCTTGTCATACCACGAGCCCAAGCTCATTGCACTTCCCGATAGGATTACGAGCTATATCAACAACCTCCATCCTGCGAAATATAAGGCGCTCTACAGATTGATCGAACAGGCCATCGACGCGGCTATCCCCCTCTGGAATGCGACTCTCGCGCCAACTCTCGCAGAGTGGAGAACTCGTATCAATTATCGACAGAGTAACAGAATTGTGAGACCAGAGCCAGGGCAGTTTTGGCCTCCTGTCGACCCACCGCGCTTGGACCTGCGTAGAAAATTCAAGACAAAGGGCTTGCAGGTTATCGTCAAATTGGCCAATATCCACCTTACGCCTGAGAACCCAAGATACGACGGAGGGAGCTGGCACGTCGAAGGACAACTGGTAATCACGATCCTGCTTTGTCCTATAAGAGAAACTAAAGATTGGTCTTATAGAATGAGCACATCTGTGCCACAGCGCTTTACTACTACTCAAGCGAGAATATCACCGAAAGCGAGCTCGCCTTCAGACAACAATCGGACACGACGGATGCCCACAGTATTTACACTCGTGATGACGACAGGCTGCTGAAGGTGATCTACGGTTGTAAAAGCGATGGGCCGGGCACCCAGCTTGTTGGCACTGTAAAGACGAATGAGGGTCGGCTGCTTACCTTCCCGAACATTCTTCAGCATCGGGTCCAGCCTTTCGAGCTCCAGGACCCAACCAAGCCGGGTCATCGCAAGATTCTCGCTCTCTTCCTTATTGACCCCCATTTCCGCGTCATCAGCACGGCGAAGGTTCCTCCTCAGCAGAAGGATTGGTGGGTAGAACGTCTGGAGAAGGAACATACACTGCTAGATACCCTTCCAAGGGAGTTAAAGGACGCGGTGTTCGGCGAGGTCAAGGATAGCTTCCCTATTGATTTGAAAGAGGCAAAGGAGTTCCGAGAGAAGTTGATGGAAGAAAGGAAGGCGTTCCAAGTCAGACACAATGATGCTTTTAATTTTACGACGGAGTTCTCGCTCTGCGAGCACTGAACATGAACACTAACGCTCAGTAAATAGCCGCGCGGGTCTAACTGACGGCGTTGTAAAATTCTTGTTACGAAGCGCAATTATTATTAAAATATGAATACAGATGTGCAATTTTATGAAATGCCGGTGAAACTTGGGCTAAACTGTGTGGCGCACAAGGCTTACTGATACTTTGTTTGTACTACCAATCGGTCTTCTGAACCAAACAAACCTACCTCATCAAGGAATTATAAAAATCTTACTTGATATTGTTACCACTTTAACAATGAGCTCTGAAAGCACAATTCCGCCTCCATCTTCTGTTATCTTTGCGCGTGGGGTGATAGCAAGACTGGCAGTATGGGCGACTCTACGGCTCGCGGTCCAAGAAGGCTGGGGTGGCCCTGATTCAGCTGCGAAACGGACATGGCTCGCCTCAGTAATCGTCGATTCATTCGAGGAGCAAATACCAGCTCCGGACGACCAATATGTTGAAGAACAGCTACTTCAGATCATGGCCGATGAATTTGAGACGGTGATAGAAGACGGCAGCGCGGAGACTGTGGCCCAGGATATCGTGAAGATTTGGGACGAGACCCGGATCGGGAAGCAAGCTTTGGTCCTACAATTCGAAGAGCTTGCGGAAAAGGTCAAAGGGAAGCGACCGAATGCACAGGAGAAGGTGGTCAGCGATGACGAGGGCGATTGGGAGGATGATGACGGTGAAGACGATGAAGACGAGGACGAGGCACCGCGGCTGCTTGAGCATCCCCCACCCAGACCCCCACCTCGAGAACCAGAAGTTGACGAAGATGGATTCACAATGGTTAAAGGCAAAGGTCAAAGATGAAGGTATGTCTCATTTTATCTCACTTTGCATATGCTGACTTAGCTTGGCTTCTAGATGAAGATCATATGCAATAGAACCGCATTTATTTTGACGATTCACTCATTCGGTGATGGTTGTTCCCGATACGATCAGGCCCCCCAAGTGTCGCTTTTTTCTCCTCTCCTCCCGCTCAGGAGGGTCACGATCGCTTTCATGAAGAATTACAAATCTTAGCGTCTTTCCTAGATGGCATATATAGCCTCTTGTTCTTAAGATTCCGGGTTCTCAAAGAAGGCATCCTGGGACTTGTGAGGATCAGTTGCCTACTTTCGTAACTTGTGTTGGAGACAATGACAAGATGCTTGCTATCCTCGCGCGACAACAGCGCCCCTCTCGATACGCCTATCAGGAGCCCCCGAGGTCTCCACAAAGTAAGTGCATGCATACGCACGTTTTATGCAAACGAATACTTACCATGTTTTTCATCTGCCGTTTGGTAGACTCCATTGAATCCTAACCTGGATACAGACGACTATATCCTTCCTGAGGCGCTGGCATTTCCGTTCAACAGACGACTTTTGCGACCCCTGCTCTTGCGGGAGCTTATCGAGCATTGACCCAACCTTTTCGATTCCCTCAATCCACCAATCCTTGCGCTGTGGGGGGGACATGAGCCGTGCCGATAACCCGAATATGCGGATCGACAAGAAAGGGGGCGAAGATCTTGCGATAAACAGGTTTCGATGAATCCTTGAGGCGAAATGATCGCACCTTGTGCTGTAATACGTCAGGGAACGTGATCAGACGCCCTTCGCGCGTCTGTACGCTACTCACAACCTGCACGCTGGGCTCTTCGTTCTCGCATTCATGTACAACTGCCAGCCACCTATGCGAATCTTGGCGATAGCCGACCTCCGCCGTGTCTACATTTATTCGAGCCCTTCAGCGACTTGCCACGTAGGAAGGAAATGGTGCGTACCGGCTGCCCGCATATTTCTTCTTTTTCGGGGTAAGCTCAGTATTCGCCAAGTTGACAATTACGTGCAGTCCGTTCTCCTTGAATTTCTCAGAGGGTCGAAACTTGGCGGATCATTTGGCAGCATAAACTTTCCTGGCTCTGGCCGTAATATCTTTCGACTCCAAGTGTATGTTATTCGAGTAGGCCATTTCCCTTAGAGCTGGGGCGAGACTTGTATTCCACAGGGGAATCGCAGCGTCGATGACTTGCCCGATAAGGCCGTAGAGCGTCTCGTATTCCTGGGGATGAAGGTTGTTGACGTAGCTAGCTATTCTTTGGTTTCAGAGATCCCAGCATCAATGTTTATTGGGCCTTAGGGAAATTGGAGGGACCTACTTCGCTTTTTCGGTTGATATGTCGACCTCACACGAGAGTCCTTGGAACTTGCGACTGTTGTCTTTCGTCGACTGCCCATCGTCACCATAGGTGGTCGTCTCCTCCCGAGGTGGTACAGGTACAGTAACTCCTTCAGCGCATCGCGCAATGCAGTCTTCTAATGTCGTTCTTCCTCGTTCGAGTATTCTTAAGCGTCCATACACAAGCGGAAACAAAGAAGGATGGACCAAATCCAGCACTGTATTCTTTATTTAATTTTGCTATTGTTTTGGATTTGAGCTGAGTGTATTCATGCCAGGTAGAGATATCGCTATATGCATTACCTGGGTTTTCAAGATTGTCTCCGTGCTACATGAGGGGTGGGGTCCGTCCCTGCCTTCGGATTTCTTCACGGATCAACTCTTTTCTGTACAGGTATTTTTCTCTTTCGAGATGCTTCCTGTCTCACACAGGATGCTCCTGATACGCTGAAAAACACGGAGAACGTCGTGCAAAACTGTTGATCGGACCATGCCGATTGATTGCTGCCGGAGGGCGCTTAATTCGATAAGCACGTGAGTGTTCATCGACATCAGTCGACTGAGGAGGTTGAATGCTCTCATCGTCCTGCGTCCAGACAGGCTAAGGCCTTCCAGTCGACGTAAGTGCAACGATCAGGCGGCTTCCAGGCCCCTGAGCGTCGCAAGCCACTAGCGAGGTGGCCCCCCTTTTCCTTTTAATCAACCTCGCGGCCAGCTGCTATAAATGCGCAGCCTTCGAGAGTCATCACCCACTGCTCTACGTGAAGAACAGCCATGTCCATCGCCAACAACGATGTGCAACTGAAGGCGATTCTCATCGGCAGAGCGATGGGGATAGTATGTAAGTGGCTAATTCCGTGGATATGCCATGGGTTGATGTGAAACCGGCCTGACGGTAAATAATCGAGCAGAAAGACCACTACGGAAGCGTGTAGGATATGGATTGGGTGCTGATAATAAAGGGGTGGAAGGGCTATCAGATATACAAATTCGTCGAGAAGCAGAAGAACCTCGCCTGGGGTGTCCAAGACCGAGGCAATGCCAGCGTATGTCGTGTAAAAATAGTCAGAGGACGCTCGATGATCAAGATACCCAAGACTTGGAGAGCCTTGTCAATGTCCGTCCCAGACTCTTCTGCAGAAGAAAACATCATTTGGTACAGGAGATCCAGCTCGCGGTATGGTGCATCTAGTGAGGGCGCTGGAAGGTTCAAGGCGTCACTCGAAATAAGAAGCTTATCCATGCGCATTCGGCAGCACATGAAACCTATGTAATGCCGAACAATCGGGACATACTTTCGAATTGCGTATATTAATACCATACATGGGGATCGAAAATATGAAATAAAAGGGGGTTGCAAGTGCTGATACCACGAGACATGCTAGCGCTGTAAGCCGTCTCTTATTCATTTGGGTCAGGGGAGATCCTGACTTTAATGATCTGATCCAATGTAGCAGGAAGTTCCATCAATTCTAGCAATTTCAGTTTCTGTTCTTCCGTTGCTTTCTGTCCCGGGGCTCCCAATAGGACCACAAATATCGGCGTAGACCCCTCTTGAACGCCCTTGCAAACAAAACCATCAGCGCGACTCATGACTCTATTTTGTAGTATGACTTACTGTGCTACAATGGATGATTAAACCCTTCGTCTCTTTGAATACGACTTGAAAAATCTTGCGCAAGGTCGCCATCCAGTTGTCGCATCCATGGTCATCTTTAACAGGGTCGGGAAGGATTTTGAACAAATTCTCGTGGCATAAGCCTGAGGGAACCGCCTCATATAGTTCATCTGGCCACTTTTGAGGTACTTTCAATACTGTCGGGAGTGTGAGTGAGTCAATTATAGTTTGAGGCTGCAGCGCTCATGGACTAACCTTCCTGTGGGCATATGTGCCCACGGACCTTAAGCCATTCCAACTGAATTTCGAATGGTACTTCCAAGTAGGGGAAAGGATCCATTGATTTCTGCAGGTTGAAAATTATGCGTTGCTGTCGTCAACCGTTCTAATGGTCAATTCAAATGCTTCAGTGTTGGCAGATGGTGTTGAAGTTGGGATCCATCAAGGCCTTCCCCTTCTAACTTTTAAGTCAAGGGACACAATAGCACATGACTTGGTGTCAGTGAGATGACTTGTGACTTGTCCGCTTATTCATGTTATTGTTGAAGTCAGTAAGCTAGCCGTAGTGGATTGTGGGCTGTGGACGTTGTGGACCCACGACCCATAGATATGCATATGCCTGCATTGGATCACTAAGAACAATAGGTGGACCCCTAGAGCCATCAGAAGCTATTAGGCACCCGCGCAGATGACACCCAGTCGGAACATTTCTATTGACTGACGCTAATAGCCGCAGACATTTCTGACAAGAGGAATGGACACGGCAGAATCATTTTTTATCACATATCCGAGCGGGCATCAATTGGTCGGAGAGCATGATCATGACCCAACATGTCCCAGAAAAACGGAGATGTGGCCCTGTCAATAGGGATCGTCACGGGCAACCCTGGGGTAATCCAGGGCTACCTGTACCCCAGCAAATCCACACCCGCCTCGACGGGTAAGGGTTTCCGCAGGTCAGCGTAAGGGTTTCACGAGGGTCCACGGGTAAGCCGTCGGCGGAGGCTGTGGCATCGCAGAAGTGACAGGCACCGTCAAATGACGTGGTGTCGCAGTCTGCGATGGTAGAGCCTGTGGGCAGTACGAGTGCGGAGAAGAGGGGCGGTGCGAGACAACGCAGGAAATGACAAGAAAAGATCGGAACTCACGGTAGCCGCCTCCTGCGATGCGACGTGCTTCTTAAACACCTCCTCGCACTCGCCGTGTCAATTCTTGTCGTAGCACAAGGGGTCCTTGGATCATGCAATGGCGGCCAAATGTGGCCTGTTGTCCCGTTGAGATAATCTTGGAAAAATAATGTGATAATCCCATTGCAGACACCATTGAAGAGAAACCGGCCATTGGAAGTAACAAGGATAGACATGGGATTGGTGAGACTCGAGTAGGCGGAACTGCACGGTGTTGGCAGAGAAGCCAGCCCACATCCTGCTGGCAGAGAGGGGAAAACAGCGATGACATGGCACATATCGTGCAGTTCTAGGGTGAATATGCAGCCACACATAGCGGTGAGTGCGGAATCAAATGAACGTACTTACTTTTCTTCACCCCGAAAGGGTGACGAGGGACACGGAGACGATGAAGGGAGGGATCAAGGCGGAGGTCAGCGTCGCAATTGTGGCAGTGTCGGCAAGCTCCGAGACGGGCCGCTCGACCCGCGAACCCGCTCTGAGTAACCAGTCTGCCCACAGCTTAAGTTGACAGCCGACCCGCTCTAAGGGTACGGGTTCTATCAGGGTACGAAATTTACAAACCTGCGGACTCAACCCGCGCGGGTTGGCCAACCTGTGACAATTTCTAGATCAGTGGGTCCTTTGCATTATTTTTGTAGGCATGAAGGCAGCTCATTGAAGTGGTCGTCCATTCCGTTGCGGCTTCTATCATTCCAATATGTCCCATGAAGGTTAGAATTCTGATTGCCTCTGTAGAATGTGTCAAGGAAAAATTGTTTTCAGTGGGTACATGTTGCTTTATTGTCTCTTATTGTTTCTGCAGCCTGGAGAGAGGCAACAAGACCGAACCTGACCGAACGAAAGGAGACCCCCTGCAAGGTATTAAAGGCTGTAGTAGCCCAGTGTTGTATCAATCCAACGGCACATCGTTCGCAACATTTTGGTGGGTTTTCTCGTGCATCTCTGGCCCATCCATCTCACTCACGTACCAAGAAGATTACGAAGAAGCCATGGACGAGGATAATCATCCCACCCTTCCGCACTACAAGCAAAAGCTCGCTGCATATCGTTATGCGGCCGAGAACCATACCATTGGGCCACCCGAGCACATCTGGTATGGGCTCTGGAATCTGTTTGCAAATGATCTCGCCCACGATGACCCGAGTTTGCTGGTCTTTCCCCAACTCGACTTCCGGGTCCAAACCTCCAATTCCACTAGTTCAATCTCGGACAGCACAAGATACACAGATGTAGCGCTTGCCGACAGCAAGACAACGTTTAGTAAAGGCGCAGATACAGTGGTGGCGTCCAGTGAAACCCGAGTTATCATGGTGATAGAAGTCAAGCCCCACTTTATAATTCCACAGGCAGTCCTTCAGAAGATCTCGCAAAAACCAAACACTATCCTCGAAGTGGAAATGGTCAAACTTATAGGGTTCAAGATGCTGGATCCTCAAAACCAAGCATTAGAGCAAGTCAGATATTATCTTTCACGTTTCCCCAAAAAGGTTCCTGTAGAAGTCATTGCATTGGCAACTATTGGGCACCACTGGTGTTGGGCCGCGTTCAAGAAAACTCCAGTGACGCCGTCAAAGGATTCAAATCGGTCTGCAGATGGTTATGTTGAGGATCATCAGAACATAGCCTCCGTGGTGAATCCGTGGTCAGGCGTATTTGACACGACGGATTTTGTTGGTGGTGCTAGTAGATTCGCGGAGGTCATGGATAGATTGCAGTCGGTGAGGTCGGGGATAGTGTGGAGCAGCGACTGGGCAAGGCTATAGAGGATAATGGTTTTGGAATCAAGGCCGCTGAAGACCCACCGGTGAATGTCCAAGCCACAGTAGGGGTGTAAACACTATTCTAGTCCTCGATTAAACGAGGATACAATAGTAGTGTAGTGGGCAGTAGGCAGTAGGTAGCAGAAGAACTAATTTCTGCAAGTCCTTGCGACGGAATGCGTCCAACTCAAAGACGCCAGCCCGGAGCCGAATTTGAACTGAAAGCAGCCGAAGGAGAGCCTGCACCCGCCGCACCTCCAATCGACCGTGATGATGCTGTCGGCCAGGTCGCCGACCGCTTCCTTGACAAAGCAGTCGACTTGCGCAGGGAACTGGTTGAACGTTTGAGTTCGCTTGAGATGGTCGACGAAGAGAAATGCGGAGTAATCCGACGTGGCTTGTCGCTGTGCCGACGCTGAAGAGAGACAGGCGGCGGCAGTACAACCTTGTCAGCCGACATCGGCGCCGTCTCCTCCTCTGTCGCTCCGTTTTGATCAAGCTCGTACCACGACCTGCACTCGGGGATGGAGCTTAGTGTGTGCTCGTGGAACGGGTCGTCGGTAAACGTGAGGAGGGTCTCCTGCAGCATGATATCAGACAGCTCGGTGGAACCATGGGAATGGAGCGATAAATCGCCGTGGCGGTCGCAGGGGGAGAAGGCGCAAGAAAGGGGGTGCAGGTCTTCTGTCGTGGGCCTCTTCCATTGACGTGGCAAGTAGAGACGCCCAAGGCCGTCGAACGAAGTGATCCCGTCTTTCCTCGAGAGACCCATGATGCCGAGTCCTACGCCAGAAGGGAAGGTCGCTTCCTGAGGAGTTACTGGAGCTGATGACAGGTTATGATCCAAAGAGGTGCATGCAACAAGCCCTCCGTCGTCTTCGGAGATGTCACTGATGAGCGAGATGTTGAACGAGCTCGCGGTGGTCGAGAAGGAGGCGGAGAAGGCGTCCTTGTTCTCCGGAGATTCCACCTCGACTGTAGCTTGGTTGCACAAACGAGAAGAGGACGGCAACGGGGTCGGTACGGGAGTGTTGAAGGGCACCCGGGATTGAAAAGCGAGGTCGGAAGTCGACGATGAGAACGAGGGAAAGGTCGACGAGCTACTGATATCGACTCCCTGAACACGTGCTAATTAGTTCAGTTAAAATAAGCACGAGAAGAGAAACTTACCTTTTCCAGGAGCGACGCCGTTTCTTGAAAGTTGTCGCCAGACGAGCTGTCGCGGTCGCGTTCGACGTCCATTCCTTCCGCCTTGGCGTATTGAATGGCCCCGAGGACAGACTTGTTCGCCATGATAGTGAAGGACGACGACGAGAAGATTAGGCGGGCAAGAGAGACGAAGAAAGTGTCCACGAAAGTGGGCATAAAGATGTGGGATAGTAGAATGATGTGGCCGTTAAAGACAGTGAGGGCGTAGTGGATAGGATGGTGTGGATAGTGATGCGATGTTGGCAGTGAACGATAGGGAGAGACCCCCGCTGAAGGAGGTTATATATCGCCAGGGTGAGGCTGACGTGAACCTCTCGACCGTCGACGCCGAACGGCGTGGCTACCAGTGGATGACAGAAATTTCGTTCTGGGCCGATCAGTGAACGATCTCATCGAGACGAGAGGTAAATATCGATATTCCTGCTGAATGAATGGACGAGCTTTGGGGAAATCAATATAAATGAATAGGAGCACTAAATCGATGACTTGCCTCACCTTTCAAGATCCCTCATGAAACGGCAAACCAAAGAGCAGTTACAACTTGACAAGGGTGAGACGTAATAACCGTGTCGGCCAAGTTCTCGTGAAATTAGATAGCTGGCCTTCAAATGATTCTAGGACCTGCGTCGAGAGAAACAATGATGGTGGACGTGGGTGAAGACAAAAATTTGCGTCAAGGATGCATCTTATCTTATCTCTGGTGGAATTGGGTGTATGATAGAGAAACGAAATAATGTCGACCATACAACTCATACTTGGTACATCTGTTTGAACGCTCTGCAAAGAAGTGAAGAGAGAAACCGATGAAAGAATGCAGGAAAGATGCTGATGAAATATGCTAGGAAATGCTGATGCTAATGAGCTAATGGGTTCCGAAAGTTATCATCCAACCTCCGCCGTCGATGGTCGGCTCAATTCCTCGAAACCACGCCACACCGCCCAGCGCGTCGCAGCGGCGCATTACGTCTCGAAAATCAGATCCTGTACTGTCCGAGAACAGCTCACAGCGCGCACGAAGCGCCTTGATCGCCGCGGACTGTCGTATGGGCGGCCAGCTCGCCTTTTCGTCTTCCTTGACAGGTACTTTGAAGTGCGCGTACATCTCTTTGAGAACGTCTCGTACGGTTATTCCCTTGTCATTTTTCACGGTGAAAGGCCAGGGGAAAATTGGCGCGGTGTCACCGGCGACGGCATTGAAGTGCATGTGCGTGAGGAAAGGGTAAGTGGCCGGCTGGGATTTGTCGGCCTCGGAGCATGGAATGAGCGCATTCGCTCGTCCGTAGAATAGCGATGGGAGGTCTGGATCACTTGCGAGACACCAGGAAAGAGGTGAAGGCCCCCAGAGCAGGTGCTGGAGAAGCGGGTTGATTTGGACTTCCCAAGGAAATGGAAGGGGTTCTCCTGGCACTGGTCGTTGCCATCTAGTGGGCCGCGGAGGCAAAGACGGATGCTGAAGTCCTGGGATCCATCTGCCTGGGTAAGTATTGTCTGGAAGGATGAAGCGATTTGGCGGGGGTGGAGTTCGTAGGCTCATCATCAGGTCTTTTAGCGCTTCGGTGCCAATCGGTTTCTCGCCGCTAGCGGCTGTGGGGTTAAGTTAGATTTGTATCTAGTTGACTGAGATGATACGAACGTACGTGAATTGCGGCATTGAACTTCGTTGATACAAGGACGCGCCCAGTAGCCGTATTGTTTCCATTCGTGCGGCTCGACTTTGGTGGGCAAGATGTCATGAACTGAGGGGTTGTAAATAGGAATGCCCACTTTAACAGTCTCCATTTTCGCGAAAGACCCTGCACGGACCGTCATCAGCAACACAGAACGCCACAGTACGCGTCTACGCACCGGACTTGAAGAACCGGATTACACGGGCCCATAGGCTCAACTTTCGAGTAGGGATCGTTACCTCCGCGATTGGAAAGCTCAAGGACATCGACGGTGTACTCAGTCCAGAGGGTATCGCCTTTGGGATATCGAACACCGGCTTCATTGGGGACATCGGGAGCGAGTGGGTCGTAACGGGCGTCCATTCCCAGGGCTTGGTGATATCGGCAAGACTGATATTGCGATACTGCCCAGCATGATGCTGGAAAGACTCCCTGGGCCCGCTCCTAGAGCTAGACATCGAGGTAGAGGAAACAGGAAAAGAGAGGGAACTCCCAATCTCAAGAAGCCACGGTGCAACGAGAAGAACATGAGGCAGATCGATCTTCCTTTTTCGTCATTTCTTGTAATCGTGACTGCCAGTTACGTGGGTGGGCAGAGAAGTGAGAGATGGAACGTGGGTTGATATGATCTGAGTGATAGGTTTGCGCGCAATGATAGAAGAGAAATGGACGTTATAGGTGAATGAGGGCATGGCTCGGGAATCGGATGATGGTGAAAGGCAACTGATTTTGGGGTGGGAAACATTTTTTCTTATCTTTCCCAATTTGTCTGCCTCAATTTGTACTTACGAGTTATGCGAGGTACAGAGAAAATACATGAGTAAAATTTATTTGCAAGAGTGAAGATACTACAGAGAATACAGAGGCGCCGAAGCATCTGACCTATCACAAACATACAGTCATTCCCCGGCCAGTGAGACGCCCAAATGTTGTGGCTCAGTTCACGGCCCTAGTGGAAACTTTTGGAAAAATCGAGTAAAACAGCCTTTTTTAGTACAATCTTGGCTATACATATTCAAGTTTTGAAGAGGACCGGGGCGGAAATGAGAAAGAAATAGTACAATCAGTCGAAAAGGTCCTTATCGGACAAAACCCGGCCAGTGAGACAGTCACGCTTTTCCCAAAACAGGCAGGCCATCATCGCCAAAATCTGTGACATAACGCATCACACATCGCCTCTGCGACCCACCTTGACCACTTTCGACACTTAGAAGCAACTCCGGACCAGAAATTATAGTCAAAAGTTATTTATGTAGGACATAATTATCATTCAACGAAAAAGAACCACAAGATTCGAAGGGTTTTCTGCTGAACACCACATTTGTCCCACATTTCTGCGCTCACAGGTCAAATCGCAACGGAACCACCTATGTGGCCAGCACCAAACTTTAGGAACAGCTAGAAGTGAGTTATCAGAAGGTTCTCCAAAAAAAATTGAGGCAAAGGGACGCCGCCTTCTCCCAGAAATCACGTTTGTCTCACTGGCCGGGGGTGTCTCACTGGCCGGGGAATGACTGTACGTTGGGAAGACAATAAACAATTACCTTCATCCTGGTGTCCTCATGGAAACATTTGTTTTTCTCAAGAACAAAAGTATAGGGGGCTGTGAGATGGTCAATTGTGGGCGCGGGCGCTACCAAGACAATAATGAGGTTTTCTATTTATATAAGCGCCCATCGTGATTGACACGAGTTCGTCGCGCTGCATCGCAACGTCATGATCTTCCTTCCGCCCCTCATATCACAAACCCTCCCCTACTTAGGAATGGGCTCCATCTTCGAGGTGAGTCTTCTAAATGACTGTTCAAGCTTCTGTTGACCCTGCCTTTAGCACATTTCCGTAGTTTTCACAAAGAAACGTCGCCTCCTTCTCTTTGGAGCTGTTGCGCTGCTGGCAAGCGCCACACCAATCTCCGTCTCCCTGCACCCGAAACTCCAATGCCGCCTCCCAAGCTGGCCGTCATTTCTGTTGAAGAACGTTAGCTGGGCCAGTTGGTTGTCCTCTTCGTGGTTTCATTGTCGAATCCGGCCTCTCCTCGAGCGCGTTGCACGCCTCGTGAAACGGTCACGGTACGATCGATATCGGACCCCGGAGGATGAAGCGAGGTATTGGGAGCAAGCAGAGAGAGGAAGGAAGGTCCTCGAACGCTCTGATGCGCGGTTCGTTGGTGCAGACAGAGTACAGAAACCCTTGCCTGAATTACCGCCACTGGTGATATACTACACCCCTGCACTTCCACCTCTGTATCGGGATACGAGGTCGCAGGAGGAAAGGAGGCGGAAAAAGAAAGAAAAAAGAAGGTACTATATCTCTTCGAAGACGTATTGCAAGTGGCATCGCATGGTATTCCCCAACTCGGTGAGCAGGAAATGCGTCTCCGGTCCGCTCTGGGCGCTCATCGCACTCCAGGAGCATCCCACAATTTCGCAGGCATCGAAGTACAGAGCAGAAAAGACCTCGGATGAGCTGCGAGAGATTCATAGAATCTCACAGATGCTTCCAGACGATGCTGTTTTTGCGCATCCAGGAAATCCCGAACCGAAGATATCCTCCAAATACCACAGAATTTGGCAGGAGTGGAAAGCCGCACGTCGATAGTATACTCCCAGACATTCGCCCATACTCTACAGCACCATTAAGTAAACAATTGTATCAGTAAACCAAGTATAGCCTCAATGTAGCATAACGTCTCACCTTAACAACTCACATCTGTCCCCTCCTCATCAAGTTCCTCCTCACCTTCCTCCTCTCCGCACCCATCGCCCCATCCGGCGCCTTCCCCCACTGCAGATACGGCACATTCTCCTTCTCTACACCCGCGACGTCGCCCTCTTCCTCCTCTCGGAAGTCGAGCATTCCCCAAACCGGGAGCTCCATCTCGCCCTTGACGAGCACGCGCGAGCCTGCAAGCAGGGCATGCGGCAGGGGCGTGAGCAGCTGGAGGTATGTCTTCGTGTTACCGGTGTCAGTAGCGTCGTCAGACGGGCTGGAGATCCCGCGGACGAGGGCGAGCCCGACACACGTGGAGGTTGACGGATCTGGGGGTTCGGTTTGCCGCGAGTATGGGATACCAACTGGATTAGGCGCAGGGGGCTCAACGTCGAGTGTGCCGGGGTCGCATTTGACGAGACCGACGATCGCGCCGTTCAGGACGCGCCCGATCTCCTCTTCTACTACGTCCTCGGTCCCAGCGCCGGATAAGATGACTTTGTCAAACGCGACTCCGCAGTCGATCTCGTACGGTGGAACGGCGCAGAGTGGCCGGCTCGTGTCCCACGAGCTTGCCGTGAGTTGGCCGTACTCGGTCGGGACAGCGTCGAGAGGGAAACGAGCGTGGAAGTACGACAAGGTGGACATCGTACGCTGGTCCGCCGACGTGAAAGCGGTGATAGGTGGGGTGGTGGTGGGCTCTAGGACGTGGACTCGTGCGTTCGAGCCGTCTGTCATCGAGCTTGAATTGAAGGCGGCGTAAGAGTTTGTAGCAAGCGGCTCGGAGTCTGGTATTCGAATGTCGAAGACGTCCGTTGGCTCCAGGAAGCTTTCTATTTTTTGGGTAAGATCCGCACCAAGGCCTTTCGACCAACCCATAGTGTTTACGACGAGAGGGATAGCGTCGGAAATACGCTCGTCATCGGCATCGATGTCGATCGCCGGGTTCTGGATATCGAGACGGTACGTTTGGATCAATGCCGAGATAGCGTTGAGGTAGTGGGATGGTGTTGATCGAGGGGTCGTAGACCCAATAAAATGGGCATGATTCGGCAAAGTCGGATGCGTAAATGGAGGGCCTAAGTTGAAGGTTAGGGACCAATTCAGAAATAACGGAAGTATGCCCATACCGAGGATTGGTTCTGAGATTATGTTTAGGGAAACTAAGCCTCCTGGCGTGAACTCGGATTGACCAATATCGCATTCGAGGAAAGCAACCCTGGAGTAACTAAAAGCAAGTTAGCTTAAGAAAGCGAATGAAACAGGCAATACGTACGACTGTAATAGTCGATTAGTCAAAGTACGGGCAAAGGTGCTCTTGCCGCTGTTCTTGGGTCCTTTGACGATGTACATGCCATTTCGGGTAGAGATGCCGTCTAGCGCAGCGGACCATGAGCCAGGAATCGTAAAAGAGGAAACATCCTTAGTGATTTGGGTAACCTATGAAGAATGAGCTAGAGGACTTGATCAATGGGCTAGAATACGTACCATATGGAGACCGGCGATGTTGAACTGACTTTTCTTCCCGTCATACCATCTCGACGGCTCAAAAACGCCTTCGAACGTCCTGCAGATCAAGCCTAAGCCCTCTACCCCCGTATTGAGTTCCTGCAGAAAAATAACAGCTGGAAATTGGGCGAGTCTTTGCAGTCTGGGTGGTAGCTTTTCTACTTTTAGACCCGATGAAGAATCCCCGCTGGCCGTCAAAACAGGCAGAAGGGATGATCGTGGTGCATATATCGGATATTGGCGAGGCGAAGGACGAAGAGTGGCACCGAATAGGTGGATCGAACCGTGCAGAACTGTCAGATGGCAAGCACCAAGAAGACAGAGTGAATCCTCCGCGTTCAGACAGAGTAATGTCCCCTTTTCGCCCATTCCCATATCAGGTGCTTCTTGTTCAGTTAGATAGAACATGTTTCTGTCCAAAGCAGGCCGAAAAGTGGACGCAGACACAATTTCCTCCGTTTGACGAGAGCGACGGGGGTGAGGGAACAAAGTGGACGTATCCAAGCCGGTTACGTTCTCGTCCAGCGATTCCTCGTCAGAGGAGACATCCATAGGTGCACTGGGAGACCATGTTCGCTTCTCTGCCGCCACAACGGGTTCTTTGTCAGACTCCCCCAACACGCTCATCGCATCGTCCGACTCATCATCCGAGTCCGATTGGAGTACAATCACATCCGTTTGGTCCTTGAACACGTCTACAACGTGCTCCGTCGGGCGAGGGCCGTTCGACTTCTCGAAGGGCTTCAGCTTTCGCGCTTTCTTCTGAGGTTTTTGTTTTTGAGCCGTCGATTTCCGTTTCTGCGATCCATTGGGAAGTGGTGGTTGCGGTGGTGGAGGGGTTATGGACTCTGGTATCGGTAGTTGCGGTTCCGATTGAGTTTTGGCTGCCAATGCAGCTTTCCTGGCAGCTACGGCGCTGATCATGGCGGGAATAGAGGGAATACAAGCTATGCTCATTCTTATTAATATTAAATTTTCAATTTCTGATGCTGAGCACGTGATACCGGATCGGTGGTCCGAACATCTTCTAATTATAACCCCCGAACAATCCCCGAGTCTCGACACGCCAGGAAGAGCATGTATTGAATGGAAAGAAAGAAAAATAGGGGAGGTCTAGCCATCAAACCTGCTCTTGTGGTCTTGCTAAGGCGGCATTCATTCACAAAAATATCTGGAAGTCCGGAAGACCTGCCGTCATTGTCGCTTATAAATTTACGAAAATTTGTCAGTGCGCAGAGGAAAGAGGAAGGAAAGAAGCGCGCTTTATCACGCACCCGAAGGTTCCCAGCGTCAATCATCATAAATGACTCTACTCGGAATTGCACCGGAATCAGATGACCCTGAGACTTGTCAATGATGAGAAACTGTAGGGCAGCACCCTTATATGACTTCTTCTCGGCGTTCACGCGGAGCTCCAAGGACCCTAATAGACGTCTCATCTTTGAATAGTCCTCTGCGGCCACATATCAATGTGATCCCCACGTTCTTATCTGCCTTTACATAAACACTAGGTGTACTCTTGCGCAGCCCCTTCTCCCTCTTTCTCTGACTGATGAAATGTCTCAAGCATCGCGCCCGCCGTATGAAGGTACCACGCGGCAATTAGTGCTCGCTTTTGATGTCGGCACAACGTTCAGTGGGATCTCCTACAGGTAGGCGCTTAACCGCCGCTCGACGTCTGTCGGGAAGATAACATGAGATATATCAGCATCTTGGATCCTGGTCAATCGCCTACGATACATGGTGTAACGAGGTGAGCTTCCTGGTTGAATACAATCTACCATATGTTGAGCAACATTCACAGGTTCCCTGGGCACTGGTCGGATCCTAACATCACCGCATCGGTCTCGAAGATCCCCACCGTCATTTACTACGACAAACTCGGTGATCCATGTGCATTTGGCGAAGAGACAAAGCACAAGGACATCGCCAAGATGGCGAAGAAAGGTCGGTGGACGAAGGTCGAATGGTGCGCCCTCCTTTTCCATTTAAGCGCCGGCCCTTCGGCGCCATTGATGCTCTGATCGCAGGTTCAAACTATACCTCCGCCCCAAGTCTGCACCCGGCGCCGATGTCACTCCCAATTTGCCGCCGCTGCCTCGTGGAAAGAAGGTCGTGGATGTCTTGGCCGACTTCCTTGGATATTTGAAGGCATGCGCCGCCGCTTTCATCCAGAGCGCCCATGGAAACGACCTCTGGGAGTCTATCGCGGGCAAGGAAGATGAGAAGAAGGCTGATTCCATCATTTATATCCTCGCTCATCCCAATGGCTGGGAAGGCGCCCAGCAGGCAACCATGCGCGAGGCAGCGGTCAAGGCAGGCCTGATACGCGATGAGAAGGAAGAGCGGCTTTCGTTTGTGACCGAGGGGGAGGCGAGTCTGCACTATGCAGTTCAACAAGGTTTGATCGATGTAAAAGCTCTCAAGGTATGCTTCAATTCTGTTGCGCTTGAACAAGCTTTAATTCTTTCGTAGAAAGGGGATGGAGTCGCCATTGTGGACGCTGGAGGCGGAACCATTGATATCAGCTCGTACACCAAAGCGACGATGATCAAGAAGGATAAAGGAACCTTCGAAGAGAATTCTCCTCCTCAATGTACGTGCCAAACCACTTTTAATTGCACTCGCTTCGTCGATCATCAAGACATCTGCATCATCAGGTTATTTCCATGGTTCGGTCTTCGTGACCATTCACGCCCGCATCTTCCTAGAAGGTCAGAAACATCTTAAAATTATATTGCAATCTCATCAGCGCTCGCTCTTTAGGGTACTTGAGGAACTCGGGGTACTTTGAAGATCTGGATAAGATCATGCAGATTTTCGACACCACGACCAAGCCAATGTTCCGTAACCCAAACCAAACTCAGTATCTCAAATTTGGAACGGTGAAAGACAACGAGCCAGGAGTCAGAATTTGGTTTGGTCAATTGAGGTTGAGTGGGTGAGTGAAAGTTTGCCAGTACGATTTGTTTCTTAGCTCACTCCTGGCAGATCGGATGTCGCGATGTTTTTCAAGCCTTCCGTCCATTGCATAACCAATGCTATCCTCGAGCAGAAGAAGTCTTCTCAGAAACCTATAACGGTGGGATTTGTGTTCGTGGCTTTCAGGTCCAAAAAATTGAAGTACTTGCCTTCTAGCATGTTGTCCTCGTTGGGGGCTTCGCAGCAAGCGATTGGCTTTTTGAGCAAGTCAAAGAGTCGTTAGCCCATCTGAAGCTCAACATTACTCGACCACAAACCTCTACGTATGAATTTCCACCTCTACTTTCTCCATAGACTGACAGGTACTCCGCATCATAATCAACAGGAATAAGGCCGTTGCAGATGGTGCCATTTCCTTCTACCTCGACCACTTCGTCAGATCTCGTAAGACCAGATACGATTTCGGCATCGTTGGTGGCGTCCGCTACGAGAAAAACAAACGGGAACACCGGAAGCACATTAAACAAGTTGGCGAAGATGTTTTGTACATCAGCCCTTCGGGAGACCAGATGCTTCCCGACAACTTTGGGCGTATGCTCGCAAGGGTGAGTGCTAGATATCGATTAAAGACCTTACTGATGTCTTGCAATAGAACGTTCTCGTCGAGGAGACGCAAGAACTGCACTGGAGTTGTTTCGAAATAGCCGAGGGTGAGACCGCCGAGTTCAAGCTCAACACCCCGTTCTGGTGCTACAAAGGCACGATGGAAAATCTGGAGTGGAGAAGCAAGGACGAAGGTAAGAAATTCGGAGCCCAGTCGCTGGTGCTGTTGATAATCAAGGCAAATTGCAGCCAACTTCGCGCCACTGTGCGATATCCTCGCTGATCTCTCGCCCATCCCTCCGGAAGTGGGTACGAACCCGTCTGGAAACAAGTACTGCACAGCGAGGTTCACTCTTGTCTTGTACTTCGGCTTGACGGAGTTGAAGGCCGAGGTAGAGTGGACAGATAAGGTGAGTACTGCTCTTCCACGAGAATGTATTCCCAATTAACTTGCATGTCCATAGGAGAATGACAACGAGAAGAAACGGTATGTTCAGCTTTGTCAGAATTGGAGGATTTGAAAACAATCTTGATCTTGGATAGATTCCCAGCCAGGATATACTATCCGTTGCAGATTCCTGTTGAGCTGAGTGAGATGGAATAGGTGAATGATGCAATGCTCTCGTCTTGTTACTATGGCTTTTTGGTGTAAGAGCATGCAATTGAATGTAAATGTAAACGTACGACAGAAGGAATTGATCAATTTTGGTATTGTTTTCCGCTCACGCTATAGATCCTCCGATCTCGAGTGTAGATGATGCTTTAGCCCAAGGATTATCGGCGGTTGCGGCTGAGTCCAGCACCGCCCGCAACTGGACCTCCTGCTGCCCCTCGTCGCATCTCTTCCTCATCGAGACCGGCTTCAGCCAATATTTTTTCCACTTCTTCAAGAATGGGTTTGTATTCCTCTATGAGACCGAAGAGTCAACGCAAGATTCTGCACACATGCAAGAATGAAACGCACCGTAACGTGTCTGCGCTGAGGTAAAGCCATCCTTCCGAAGCTCTTTGCCCTTATTTTCGCTGCTGCCATGTACCTTCTGCGTCCAATACTCACCTGTGAAGTAGGCAATATGTGAGCAAGAGCGGAAAAAAATGAAAAGTAATAACTCACGAGTTCGGGCATAGAACATGGCCAGGGTCTCGCCTGGTAGTGGTGTACTCTGCACATCTTCAGCGGAACGCGTAGTATCTTTCGCAACACCCATAAATGTAGCTGCTTGTTGTCGAAGAGCGGTCTACAGAAATGACGCAAACACAGTCAAATATGCTCGAAATAAGAAAGGAGGCAGAGCATACCTGCTCAGGCTCGCCAACTTCGACCGGATCTTCCTCATCGACCTCTATGATCTCTGCGACCTCCTCGATCTTCTCTTTCTCCTTTCTCTTCTTCGTCTCGACCTCTTTCACACTGCTAGTTTCTTCTCCATCCTCACCCACATCGACAAGTGTCACTCCATCGCCATCTTCGTCCTGATCCCCACCATCCTCCGTATCGTCCTCGTCTTCATCGCTGTCATCATCATCGTCCTCTTCCTCATCACTGCTGCTTTCTATCTCTCCTTCCGGAATGACGACCTCGCTCTTCTTCAAACAGACATATCGATCCAGCTTGTCGAGTTGGAGGGAATAAAAGTCGTCCATGGTGTATTCGCGAGAGCCCCGTTCATAGATACCGCCGTAGCTGGCAACAAATGATGAGAAGCAGATCGCAGGCAAGAGAAAGAGAAGGACAACACGGAAAGTCAACTCACATGTACAAGGTGTTCCTCAGGACGGCGAGCATGGCGTTGTAACGTGGCAGTGGGGTAGTAAGGATAGCATCGTCGGTGTCGACGTTATTGCTGTTGGTTTGTGGTGTTACAGGACTCGTATGTTTCTCAACAGTTGCCTTTAGAAGAAAGACGTAGTGAGCTCGAAATGATACGTGAAACGCATACTTGCAAGCATACTTTGCCACCATCCTCATTTCCATCGTTGTCGTCGTCACTCCTATCAGCATTTTCCCACTTCTCCTTCTCTTGTTGCTTCTTCTTATTTCCCTTCTTGCCACTTTTCGCTTTAGGTTTCTTCAAAGCCAGGCTATTCCATCGACCTTTACCGGTGAGTTGATATCCGTACCTTTCAGCAGATGATCAGGCGACGAAGATACTTTGAAGAAGAGAGAAGCGTACAAGTCGTTCCAGAAAACACTCTCGAGCCCCTCCTCACTGGTATCCTCGTCCGTCACGCCGCCGAAAAGCACCCCCATCCCTTTAGCTGCCCAGAGAGCCATAGTGCACCCGCTCCTCAACGATGGCGCGTAGGCATCGGATGGACGCTTCCGCTTCTCCCATTTAAAGATAGGATTATGTGAGGAGGAGGATGAAGCCTTCGATTTCGCGTTAGCTTTGGGGTTTGCGGAAGTGGGTGTAGAAGGAGCATCGGATGCTGTTGGAAGTGCGATCCTGTCAATGCTGCATGTGAGACGGTTGTCGCAAGAGAGAGCCATCGCAGACGTACTTGAACAACCAGGTATCTTCAAGCATCACACCCACTGGGCGTTTTCCTTTCATATATTCCTTGCAGTATCCGCCATGGAGCACAATTCCATCTGCACACGGGAGGAACGAAAATCCACTTCGGGGTCTGATCAAGGGTGAACACCGGTCTTGGAGTCCGAGAGCGTAGATGCATACGATGGGCGAGATTCCGTCTCTTTGAATTCGACTTGAGTCCACTTATACTCCTGGGTGTCGAATACCCATAGATCGTTCAGGTAACGAGCTGCAAAACAATTAGCGCGAGAGCACCGCGAGCACGATGAAGCCCACTTGTAACACCAGGATCATAAAACCCCCCGAACAAGACGATGAGATGTTTCCACACAGCCATCCTGTTAGTGAAGTAGGAATAAGTCTTGAGATAGGAGGGGCAGAAGTAAAGGAGGTTAACCGATGTCCAGAACGCGCGCTGGGTCGAATCTTGGTCTCAATACGATCCCATGAATGAGTTGTGATATCGAAGCACCAGAAATCGCGGTAGTGATGGAACGTGTTCTGATGCAAGGAAGAAAACTCGCCGCCTAAGATGAGCTTCAGGAATTTGGGCTCCAAGTATAAGTAAGAGGATGGACGCGTACCGAAAAGAAAGAGCTTTCCACCTCCTGCAGGCGATGCTACGACGGCATGCGCTGACCGCGGCCCTGGACACGTTGGTGAAACAAATTTACGCCATTCATCCTTCTCCGGCGTGTAACGAAACACGTCGCTGTAAAAGTACTGTTGTGATGTTAGAGCATTAAACCGGAGACATAGTGTCCCATACGCACTGCTCGCCCATCTTCACTGAAAAACTCGCCACCAATGCACCATAGATGATTCCCATTGGGACATGCAGTAAACGTAGCATTTGCTCGACGACTCGGTGGGCCTTCAACCAGTTCTTCGGTCACTGTGTGCGCTGCTTCCCATTCTTTTCGCATCTACTGAGCACGACGCAGAGTAAGCCATCGGCAGTTCGACACTAGGGACGACTCACTCTCTCCAAAATCCCTTCTAGATCATCGTCATCTGTGTCTGAATCATTGGCCTTCTTCGACTTGGATTTCCCTTTTCCTTTGGAGACGGGGGTGACTCGGACGTCCTTCGCCTTGGAAGCCTTCTTGGTTTCTTTCCGTTCAACCTTTTGAGCAGCTTTCGCTTTTTTGGCTGCTTTTGCAGCTGCAGAGTTATTCTGCCTTTTCCCCATGGTTGCAGGAGACGACGGGCATGGAAGCAAGTAGTTCGAACTTCGCAGTGGTGTACAGACGGCAGGATGCCAAACCCTAACCCCGAAGCAGGAAGCGGATCGACACGACTTTCTGTAGCGTTTTTTTGGATTTCCCTATGATATCTGCGCAGCCACGTTCTCCGCCAGTTTCAAACAATCACTCGCTGCATGAGAGGTAGATTACTGGGAAAGGTGTCTTCGGAAGTTGATATGCTGATGTCCGTCCTGCCATACACACTTCATCGAAAGAACTCAAGCACCAAGCAAACATCCATGGAGTGGAAGGACCGAATGCAAGAATAATTCATTCGCACTATAAATACAATCGCAACAACCCCAACGCGTACTAATGTCCATGGTTGAAGTGGAATTGGAACCCACCCTGTCCGCCTCCCGGGAACCCCCCACCCGAGAATCCGCCCGACTGCTGGAAGAACTGCGCGAAAGGGTGTTGTCCGTGGGCGAATGGGTGTCCGCCTTGCTGCGTCATTGGGTCGTTGGGGTCCTCGCCGTTGTCGAACCGCTGACGGAGCTCCGGGTTGGAGAGGACCTCGTACGCCTCGTTCAAAGCGGCCATCTTGGCTTCTGAGCCTCCTTTGTCTGGATGAGCCGACTTGGCTGCTTTACGACTGATAAAAGCGGTCAGCGAATTGATGTGAATAGAAAAGAGGGGAAAGGCGTACTAGGCTTTCTTGATCGTCCTGTCGTCGGCGTCGCGAGAAACTCCAACGATTTTGTAATAATCCTTCTGCTTGCTTTGTTTCAGTAGTTTCTGAGCACGTCCGAGGCGTTGGTGGATCTACGAAGAATCGTAAGTATATGCACCCATAAACGAAAACAGCAATAAATAATGAGACGCACATTTCTATCTGACCGCCCGCTCGCCTCGAATGCTTTCTCCAAAACTCTCACGGCATCCTCGAACTCCTCCTTAGCGAGCAGAGATTCACCCCGGCCAACGAGGCCGTCGACGTCCTCGCTGCAGCCATCGAGTGTAAGCAGTTCGTCGCACCATCTCTCCATCTGCTTCTTGTACTCTGCCGACGACTTGGTGATGTCCGCGAGTTGCGTGTATGACTTGCAGAGTGCCCGGACGAGTGTTTGTCGCTGCGGAGAGACCTTGGTTGCCAGTGGAAGGTGGATTTGTGGTTGCTTGCCCTTGCGGGAAGCAGTAGCTGATGGATGAGGGATCGTTGCTTCGAGGAGGGATGGAGGCACAAGAGGCAGGATGTCCTTCTCATTGCCGACGTTGTCGATGAGGGCCTGCTCCCACCGCTTCCAGAGGTCGGCGTTCTTTCCTGGCCCAGTGAGCAATTTCACAACACCCTTCCAATCCTCTTGGGCCAAGAGCTCCTCTAGCTGCTTAAACGACTTGTCGAAGGCCTTGAGCAATCTTCTTTGGGACAGGCAGAGTTTCGAGTCGGGGTCGTAGTGCAGACATTGCTTGAGAGCGTTGAGAGGAGCTGGGGATGGCGAAAGGAGGTAGTAAGAGAGGCGGAAGATGCGCATGAGAAGTTGTGTAGACGGTGGCAACAGGTGCGACAACCGACTGCGGGGATGTCAGAGAGGGAGAAAACAACAGCGCGAAATGACGGACTCACGTTAGATCTCCGACAGCGCTCTCCACGTCGCCAGCCGCAAACGCGCACTCTGCGCGCCACGTCCTGATCTCCACCGAGTGGCTGGACACCCGCAGGGCCTGGCTCGAGCTTTCCACGCATGCGTTCCATAGCTGCGCACCACGCTCCTTCTCTGCCTTGTTCTTCAGTCGCTCGCCCTCCTTGAGCTCGCCCTCGAGCTCCTGCGCATCCTTATCGCGCCCTTTCGCCTTGATGTACGCCGCAAGAGCCGGCTTCGCCAGCGCAAAATGCCCTTCTCGGATGTAGATCCGGGCTTTCATGAGGTGGGCATTGTCGAACGTGTTGGAAGTGAGGGACAGGACCTTCTCGAAGTCTTCTAGAGCTGCGCTGTTTCGTTGCAGGGAGAAATAGGCTGTCGCCCGCTTGTAGTATAAAAGATAGTCGGTAGGTGATTGTTCTGGACAGCCTCGTAAGTGGCAGAACGAATTTATGGAGAGGTGACTTGCCTATAGCTTCTGAATAGATCTTTGCGGCTTCGTTGAACTGCCCAGTAGCCAGGAAGACGTTGGCTTTGTTGATTAGAGGAAGCAGACCTGGCGGATATAGTCCCGAGTCGGCAGCCACGAACACTTCATTGTGGCTTCCGAGCAGGAGCAGGAGAGAGGCAAGCGCGAAGAGACGCATCGCGGACGACAAATGCTCGACGGGAAAGCCGCCTACACGTCGAATGAAAGGCGGGGTGAAGTGGGACAATGGAATTGGTGAGTCGAACCAACGGAGTTCGGGATATATTCGGTGGGGACACGTTGCGCTCTCACGATCACAATTCAGTTCTTCGATGACTTCATAGCCAGTGGTCTAATCTTATCTCACTTTGAAAACTTTAAAATTACAGAGCGTTAAAGTTATAAGTTTGGGGCCGCAGACCCGCTCCAACTTTTCCATTGATGGTGGGTTGAGCGAGGAGTAGCTGTGAATGGGAGTTCCATGATGGTGATTTCACCTTACTACCTCCAACTATCTGCATTAATGGGGTAGTGGTAACCTGGGTCGTTGCCATTCGAGTTTCTGAAAGCTCGACCCGCTGGGGGTTCGATTCCCCCTTAATGCATAAATGCACTGCTTGGTCTTTGATTTTTTTGGACACTTAAGAGTGACATTTCGGCTTGCAATCCCTCGAGTCCGTGTCAAGTGGCCGCACATACCACTTGGTATTCGGTTTGCAGAGGTACTTACTCCATTTATGACAGCCGTCCAGGTGGCCGTCCAGGTGTAAGTACTGGCGCAGGGTCTACGCAAGCCGATAAGACTCCGCCAAGTCTCAATTTGTGAAGTGAGACAACTGGGTTCTTCCCGTTCGGCGTTGACTATGTGAGACAAGAATGGTCTGCTTCAATCCTGTTGGGAATCACTCATTCGAAGCGCCTTTCTTCTTCTACGCCTCTCCTCTGTCACCAGTTCGAATTCGTCCTGACCCCGTGGAATAGACGCACCACAAATCATGGAGCCGGCCAATGGCCTCGAAAAGCCGTTTATGCAGGTACGCTAATCCCATCATCCCCCCTCGAGAGGACCGGAAATATTGAATGTCTTGGACACCATCGGTAGCCTTTGCACACGATGCAGCCTCAAGCGACCGCACCTATGCTCATCCCAGGCTCAGGCAACAGGAACGTGAAGAACTTGCCATATGACGCTCAAGGGAAGAGAGGTTGGAGCTTTGGTCTTTTTAGCTGTTTCGGGGATGGCATGAAGGCTTGTAAGCTCACTTTTCCTTTTCCTACGAGTGTTTGTGTTCTCAAATTGGTGCCAATAGGCTGCTTCGCGTGGTGGTGCCCATGTCTGGCCCACGCCCAGAATAGACGCCGGTTGGACCACCTCAACGCTACTGGCCTGCCAGACCCCCACCGGGACGACCTCATGGCGGAAGATAGCCTGTTGGACGTCCTCGTTGAGACCATGTTCGCTATGGGTTGGGTTCTCCAGGTGCGCTTTCACAGCTTCGTTGGCGAGTGAAGTACTTAACTTTGCGTAGATTGTCACCCGGCACAACGTCCGTGAGCGGTACAACATCCGCGGGAGCGCCTTCTCGGACTGTTTCACCCCCTTCTGCTGCTTGCCGTGCGATCTTGTGATGAACAGCCGGGAGTTGAGGTTGGAGGAGGACACTTTCTTGATCTATCAGCCAGAGCGAAGTCAACAGAATCAGGAGAGTCGGCAAGGAGAACAACCGCAGGGGCGCAGCAAGCCTGATTCTGCCTGAACGCCGTGATCTAGAAACGGGCAGATTGAGTACCGGAGAAGCATCGCGTACGATTATTCCGCAGGCCTATTGGCCAGGACGTGTGGCGAGCGAATATTTGGAACAGAATAAATTCGCGCATGGCAGCTGGCTTTCACCTCGAGCGTTTGAGCGCAGACGCCATATGCTGTGAAGCTAAAAATAGCCTTCCACTAAAAATAGACTTTAACGCGAGCCTCGAGACCTGGCCGAAGTACACCCTTGCAACGAGTTTGACCGGCAGTTTCTACCGATCACACTACCTCTACGGTTGCTGTCGCAAAATTATTTCTGAGTCACATCCACTAAAACAAGTGTTCGTAATTAAATTCAGAAATTAGTAAGAGGTGCATCGGAAACGTCAAGGATGGGCTCAACAGGTCCCGACTCCCCAGGGCACGGTAGAGCTCCAAAAAAGAAGTCTATAGTTTTGTACTGTAGAAAGAGGACAGCCATAAGTGTAACAAAAATTTGTAACGCATTCTGATACCAACGATGAAGCCTAACGCGCGCCATAATTCGCCCACAAAGGAAGCAGGTTATTACAGTTTATGAGGGAAAGGATTCTCCATAAAGTCAACCTTCAGGTTGAGGCACAACATGTCTTCCTCAGTGACCATAAAGCCCCTGACGTTGACAGCGAATTTGGCTACATAGATAGCAAATTAGTGTCTGAACGCTATAGAACTGAAATTATTGTGCCACCTTTCGGGATTTCCTTGGGAAGTGCAACTGTATGCTCAACAGTATATTCTCCAGGTTTGACTGGGCACTGAAGAGATGTATGTGATTTGCGTCTGAAAGCGGGGTGTTGAGGACGGAATGGCGTCACGAGAATAATTACGCACGCTTCATCGCACAGATCGAATGTCTTCCTCAAGAGCTTGATTAGACCAAGCTTGACCACTACCTCTGCATATGCCCCATCCTTATGTGCCCCGTGAGACGAAAATATAGAAAAAGAGAACGTGCCAACGTACCACTATCGTCTCCTTGGTAGTCCCCTTGACCCGCACCGTCAAATCTTCACCAGGCTTGGGTGGGTCGGGAAAGACTTCAATGGACTTAATCTGAACGGGATCGGTGTCAAGTCCTGAGCATCGTAGGTGAAGTGAGTGTGGAGGGCTAGAGCGAAGATACTGAGGACGAACCACAATCCTCGTAACTCCACCCAGCCATGGTATGAACAGGGCGATCGACCTTCATTGGATGCTGCTCCTCAGCAACAATGAGAGCCAGGGAGCCAGCTGCCATGCTGAGGCCGAGTGCGAGGACGAAGAGGCGCATGGTGGATAAGGTCCAAGTGGTACCATGGTGGTCGTTCTCTTAGACTGCCTCGGAGGACACTGACAGGCGTCACGGTGCTAGTCGTGCTAGTCACACTGACGTACAAGGCTAACCCATTTAGAAAATTACTTGCCTCCTCGGTCCAGCGTCGTCACTGCGCAATCTATCTTCTCTCCCACCATGAAGAAGGCACGAGTACTGCTGTTGCGCGATTCCACTTGATGAATGCTGGGATGTATGCTACGCTCGTCGGGCAGACCTCCTTGAGCATCTTGGTCGGCACGCTTTCTATGGCCACATCGTAGCCACACCGTCGAGTAAGGTTTCGCTTCCTCTAGGGCGTACACCTTCTGATGGTCTGGCAGTTGTTAGTGCTTCGATCCCTCCTTTTGCGCCTTGGACCCTCGGAGTTAACATGGTGCTGCTGGCATGCAAATCTTGTGGGTTTCCAGTGTGTTCTGGCTGTTTTGTGTTGCTTCATGAAACTCGTCTGTGCATTCAGAAAAAACCGGACTTATACAGAAGATATGTCACCATCCATGGATTAGTGTCCTCCTTATTCTTCTCTATAGCGCTCACATGGATGATCATGTCTGCGACAAGTCACTCAAATGCATTGTGCAAAGGCAAAATAAATCCGGAAATTAGTAAGAGGTGCGTTATTCGACTGGTCCTTATCATCGATTCCCGTTGCAATTGATCGCCCCCATGTTTTCTGTATTTTATAAATTTCCTCGTCCAAAACTCGGGAGTCGGAGGACGGTCCTGATCTTCATGATCCCTACTTCAATCAGAGAATAATTTGTGCTAAAATGCATCAGGAAATTGGCGCGGTCCTTGTTTGCGCTTGCAGGTATCACAATCACAAACAAGCAAAGTCTCAGTTTGTAATGGGCTCATGTTAACGATGAAACCTTCGTCAGTAACTCATCACAATACAACAACAGTTCCTCGTCCTTGTCTCGATTCACCAAGGGTTCAAGTGTCTCGCGCTCCCTCCGCAAGGATTTCGAGAACGCGATGGGGCTGCGACAATCCTTCCGCGGTGGCAGTGCCATTGTCAGTATGCTGCCTGGCCCGGGGCCAGTGAGTGACTCGGACTCGGACTCTGTGCTGCTTCTCCGCCTACGGACGTCACGGTGGGCGACGCGTCTATCCCGTTCTCTCTAGCCTAGGACGGCTTTTTGGTCATGGATCCCAATCATCTGACTTGCCGATGCGGTAAAAGATGTTCAAATGAAGGCTCGCTCCTCAAGCACCAAGAGGCATGCGTCACTTACCTTTCAGTAGTCGAAAGTATCGCAAAACTTAACCGGGAGAACGTGAGAGGGAAGAAGAGGCGTCGAAAGGCCAATGATATGGCACGACACGATTTGAATCGGACTCCGTACACGGAGTATGGGTTCCCGCTTACCATGGTGAGTCGCAGCCTTGGTACTTGTCAAGCATTTTCATTCAGATACAAACCCAACAGGCCGCTGTCCCCACAATTCAGACATCTTCCGACTTGTCCTCATTGTTCGCTGACGGCAATGCTGAGATGGCCCAAGGCGATCTGGTGAACGAAGCACCTCGACCTCCGTCTCCCGTCTGTGCAGACCAGAATGGACGCCCAATACGGACAAATTGTGGTGTCCTACCGAGTCGATATGTCGATTACCTTCCGGAGGGTGCTACTCCCTTCCTCGACGAGCCGCCCCTCCCAAGCTCCCCAGTTCCGGATAACCATGGATTACCACCTACACCAGACCCTTGGCTCCGGCGAGTCCGCACCAAACCTCGTTCCAGCGGCAAGACATTTCCCTTCACCACCATGTCCTCCATTGCCACTCCCTCATCACCTCTTTCCCAGGCTTCATTCAGCATTACCTCCAGCGTTCCCAAGCGTTCACTTCCTGACGTCGAACTCACTACCACTGGGCGGAATAAGAAGTCCAAAAGTGACCCCATCAACCGAATTGCGGGGCACTTCATTCGAACTGTTGACATGTTCCGCAACCCGTCCTCCGTGATTCTCAAAGGCTCTATCCGTGAATCTGAGGGAGGAGATGACTCTGAGTATACCTACGAGTAAGTTCCCTTACATCAACTTTAATCCTGCTAATGTTATTCCTTCCAGGGAGAACCGATTCTGGCATGCCTGGCAAGAGCTAACCCAGATGGTCCCCTCAATTGACATCATTATTCAAGACCGGAAGCAGATGATGGATCTTGGGAAAAAGGTGTGCCTTCAAATCAACTCTCTATTCTATCCCTATGATAAATCTCTCTTTCACTTCTAGATCAAGGCAGCAGCTGGGACCGCCAAATCAAATGACAGTCATCACATCTCAAAGGCAATTCCTGTCTGGTGGAGGAAGCTTCACCCAGACTCTGCGCCAATTCCTGACGACAAAGTCAAACGTGGGTTCAAGAATCCAGTTACCAGCCGTCTTCTTTGCCCTGCCGTTCTGGACTGGGATGATCCCAAGTACGTTTTCTTCTCATCATCAGCAACATCTCTCCCATTTCTACCCTAGCATTCAGTCTGCTTTGCGTAACCGCATTGCGACAATCCCTGGGCCTGATGGACCTGAAGCAGTCAGCGGCGCGAACTGGCCCAACTTCCTGTATGATGGGCCATATGACCCGAAGACGCCATGGGTGGGATTACTTCGCAGTCATCTCCTCGTAATGGTGCGTCTTCTATATTTGGTCTTGTGTCATTTCAGTAACACTTTGGTCAGGCGTACATGCACGTTTTCGTTGCCCCATCGTCTGTGGCCACCCACGATGCTGAGGACTCTTCCTCACAGAGCACTCGTTCTGGCAACGCTCACAACAATGGCATGACTTCTGTCAATGCAGCGTCACTCGCATACGTTGCTGCTCAGGTATACTGCGCTCTTCTTTCTTTGATTGGATTACCGATGAGCCATTTAGGTCTACTTTGCCCTCTCAGACGAGGGTGCCTTTCACAAGAGCAACAAGAAACTTGATGCAGTAACTTTCTACGAGTCATTGGTGATGTACCTAGAAGACCCCGACAACGAGAAGGACAACAAAGAGCTTTTTGACCATTGGAACCGGTCAGTCGTTGTCAGCTTTCCCCAGCTCTATGAGTATCTATTAACCGTTTTTTCATTTAGCCTGATCTTCCCAGAGTCCATTACCCCCGTCGCCCGTGGTAAGAATACTTCAAATGCCCAGATCAAGGCAGCCCGTCTCGCTCTTCAGCGTGAAGCGGACGGTTTCTAATACGCGCGAATGCCTTTTGTACGCCCAGTACTAGTAGATCTCAAATTCTCAATGCAACGTCTTCCCCTGTTCTTAATGTGTGACATACATTATATCATATCTACAAGTCCTATTATCATAAGAGTCGTCAGAATTACCTTCAAGAGTTTGTGACCGATAGATATCCTTGCCTCAAGCCACAATCCTTATGCCGTACTCATTGTCTCTGATTTGCTTCATCATGCTTACTAACCTTATATGCATTGTCAACTTCGTTATCTGTAGTCGGCGTTATAAGGTCTTGCAATGTAGTCTGTTAGGTTTGTACTTATTTCAAACATAATAGTGATTATAATGCCCCACAATGACCTTACAAGGTTCCAGCCAATTTCCCGATGTGCGCTGCGACTGGGACCTTGTGGGTTTCCTATTTCGGAATATAGTCCGTTAGAACTCCTCCGTGTCTACGTACCTCCCTGATGCATGTTTTATTTCAGTTTGTTTCTCACAACCTTGGTGAGAAGTGGTCAGGAGCGAAGACTGCCTGTATGCAGGTGAGATCTTATCTTATCGTTTCTTTTCTCGCAATTCCGACGGACACGGATCTATCGTGTCCGACTTGAGCTTACCCACTGTTTGGCTTTCTTTACGACAACTCACCTGGCTTCCACGAAAATCGACATGTATCAGGTATGTCTGTAGACTCGAACTAAGCACTACATTGTAATGGATTTGATGTGTTAGGCATCAGAAGAACCGTTCTGCGAGCATTTTGGCACCAATTATTGTCCTACCGAGCAAGAGATCTCAAGGATCAAAGCGGCCGTTCTCTGGGGCTCTGACCAAGAGATGCGCATTATAGATGAGGAGATCACTCAGATCCAAGAGAGGTGTGACCAACTGCGAACAAGGCGAGCCGCGCTCGTCTAATCGACGAAGAACCATCGGGCACTCATCTCCCCAATGCGCCGCGTTCCCCATGATCTCCTGCAGGAGATTTTCCTGGCCTGTCTACCGACAGACCGTAATCCTTCTCTGAGTGCAGACGAGGCGCCCATTCTCATCACCCAGGTTTGCAGCCATTGGCGTCACGTCGCTCACAGCACCCCCCAACTTTGGGCGTCAGTTCACGTCGCTATCCCGGGGTATCAGGGAGACGTCGAGTATGGGGAGTTGGAAAACATCATACATCAGCGTTCCGCTGCGGTCAAGGACTGGATTCGTCTGGCTGGTGCATTACCACTTACCATTTCCGCCTATGAAGGGCATTCCCTCTATGCGACGTCGTACTTCTCCGAATTCTTGCAAGAATGTCTGGTTCCCATTTGCGATCGCTGGAAGGACTTGAGCCTCTCTGCATACGCCGACTCGATTTCGAACATCCAGAGGCTCAGCACTGACCAGACACCCCAACTCAAATCGCTTCACCTGGCCATCAAGAGAAGAAATGGCCCGGAGTGGGACAGTCCTTCGGGGACCTGGGAACAAGATGTTCCAGTAGCAGAGACTTGGAATGACGGCGGCGGAATTCTAGGCGGTCAGAGTCTGAGGGAATTGCGGTTATCCGTGTTCGACATACCCTGGGAAGTGACTTCGAAATGGAACCTGTTGACGACCCTCGTGCTGAACGAAGATGGTCGTTCGAACAATATACCATTGTATTCGGTGACATCTCGCGTGAAGGCTGTCCTCAGAGAAACGAAGGCACTCATTGACTGCACGCTTCGTATTGGACATTTTGACGAAACCTGGCCTCACAACGAAACGAACGACGCTAATGACGCCTTCAAAGACCTCCCAATCGAACTCCTATTGCTGAAAACCCTCTCCATCGCGGAATATCCCAGAGTCACTCTACTACCACTCCTGCGCACACCTTCCATCCGTTGTATGGCATACAGCCGGCTGGTGGCATCCTTCCCGCCACATAACCACCCATTCCTCGACTTCTTGGTACTAAACCCTGGAATACATATCGAAGAACTTTCTGTGGATCCCAATAACATCACCCCGTTCGAGATGTTGGAGTCTCTACGCCTTTGCTCGTCTCTACGACTCCTACATCTAGAGCTCCAAGCTCCGTTAGAACCCTGGATTCAAAGGTTCGGACCAGCTGCTGCAGGGCATCCATTCACTGATGAGCTTCTTACCGAGCTCGCGCCGCCACTCAATCGAGATCTCGCCCCCGCTTTGTGTCCAAATCTCGAAGATATCACGTTCATGCGAGAGACACAATTCTCAGAAACAGCCGTTGTCGAATTTGTCAAGAGGAAGCAGGATGGGGATCGTCATGGTATGGGCAAGCTTCGAAATATCAAAGTAAATTTTGTCAGGAAGAAGGGAGAAAGGGACCTCGTGGCCGAGCTTGCGTTGTACCAAGACTCGGGGCTGGCGATGGAGTTTTACTACCATCCATCGAATCTCCGTTCTCCGCTTTCTCATTACAACGGTCTGGCGTCTTCGTCAGGGATCACTTGTTGGTGAGAACTGCAAGAATAATCTCGATTTATGTACTACACGTCAACAATAAATATCTTGGTGAATATCCGACAAACCTCGGTGTTGTCCCTTGTACCGAATTTTTGGACATACCGTCTGAGATACCATCCTTCCCACCGCTGCTTCTCGCTCAAGGCGCATCAGGAGAGCTTCCTTGCGTGTCCCCACATACCGAAACCCGACGTATCAAACCAGCGGAGACTCGAAGGCTCTCGGTGGCGATCCAAACCCCGTTCCTGACGCACACGACCCTGCTTGCTCGATTCTGACTCGTACTCCAGGCGAGAGTTCAGGAAGCTGTTGGTTCTGTGGTCGTCGAAGCGCGCGTGTGAGTGCAGAGATCAGGATCCTGCCCGCTGGTTATCTCGGTGGATTACACGGAGTGAGACGAGGGGCTACTCGAATAAGTGCCGAATATGTCTCCCGACAAGTGTCTCGTCCTAGTCTGCGCGAGGTGGAGGCAAATCGTAGTGAAGATGTTGGAGCCGTCCATCGCAGTGCTGAGGACGCTATCGAAGTTGGAGATCACTCTACTAGAGTCTCAGTATTCGTGCGATCCCGAGGGATATGGCCCAAATGTTCAGCCGACAGGATAGGGCACGGATGGAGTCCTGGAGGAAAGTGGACTGGGAATGCCTAACGAGACTCGTCTTCAAGAACTAGGACCAGATCTGCACGGCGGACGAGTGGACAATGCCCAACATCTAAATCAAAGCCGTCCTCCACATGTATACTTCTCCCCTACATTGTTCGCTGCACATGGCACGCAGGGTACGATGACGAAGACGAAGGGCCAATCGTGCTCCACTTTCTCGAGGGCGCCTCGGAGGAGAGGAACCGTAGCTGTGTACTCCAGGTGGGTCAAACCTGATATTGGTATCACTGGTTGGGTTTTTGGGGAGACAGTACGCTCGAGATTGAACCGGATTGGGAGACGAGGGAGAACCGTCGGACGGTGTTGAGCAAGTTCACGCTAGTGTTTGGAAAAAAAGCTGAAAAAAGGAGACTGAGAGCAACTTGAGCGGCTTCCGGGTTTGTAGTTGGGCCGGTTTCTCACGCGATTCCATTGGCTTTACAGCCATCAGCAAACTTTACCCGTTTAACATTGCACTCATCCTCCTCGACATTGATTATTGCTTTACTATCAGCCAAAAACAGCACGATGACCTCTTCCGTTCTGCCACGTCGGATTTCTTCCTGCAATGGAATGCAACTGGAGACATCAAAACGACTCCGAAGGACTGGCGAGCTGCTCTTGTCATTCTTTATATCTCCTGGTCGAACATTCTACGCGTCACTTCTTGGACGCATATACTGGATTTCTGGGCGTAATTTAGCTCATCGCGGCGCAATGGCAATGCATGGCTTTGCGGAGTCGATTCCTTGGGCGATCGGGCCCGTTCTTGGGTCACAACCCGTCTAGGAGCAGACTATTTTACTTTAATGCTTACTACTTGAAACGCCCCAGATTCGAGTCGACAATGGACCGCTTTCTAGGGGGATTTTTGGATAAGAACTGGGTGCGTCGAACATTGGCCTGCCATTCGCCTCGACGTGAGTCTTCGATCTTTGGTTCTCGCACTTTGTCGATTTAAGCGTTGTTTTCGTCAGACTCTGCCACATTACCTTCATTCAGATCTCCATCTTCTTGCTTGCGGCATCAATGGAGCGAAAGCATTTGAATATCATAGAGCGACTAGAATTTCCATGATCCTAAACACCACGACTGTTCTACAGATTTCGCCTTGGGTAAGTTGGTGACTTCTCATCTTCGAACACCTATTAATAGTCACGATTGTCCTCTTTGACCGAAGCATTCGTTTCTCTTGGCTTTGGTGTTCAGACCTTTCTCAAAGTTTTCGACGATGCCTTTTCCTCTTTCCTCCTTTCGGGAGATCTTTAATGCCAATTTTCACGATTAGTAGGCCCTTGATGCAGGCCTGTGGTAATGCGCAGCGGCTGGTTTACTCACTACTATTTCGCTCTCGGTGTTATTGATACGCGTCAGGACTGACTTCTGCCGATTGAGTCGCCCGGACAGTGAGGGATTATGTAGGGTTCAATGATGAATCTTCGTAGGACAGATTGTTTCCTATGGGGTTCGCAATCAGCGCAGGTATTTTTTTCAGGCACGTCGTAAGATTCAAAAGGTGTTCTGACTATTTTTACATAGCTCTGGCCACGAGTCCCTGCATGTTCGGCTGCTTGATGGCCGTAAGCTATATTCTCTTAGGATTATAAACAAACCTGACAGTACGTCCTTTGGCCCATTATCTTATTGTCTCAGATCTCTATACTTTTAATGTGGCGTACGTCCTTTAATCCATTCATCCCTTCCCAACTCAACTAGTGCTTTTATTATAGAGGGAGGACGTACGTATACGTCCTCGAGCCATCCCGATCTCGCCATTCAGATGGACACCCATGCATTCATTCACGGCGGTGCTCAATGTTCTGTTTTGATACAGATGCTACTTCAAACAGGCAACCATCTTCCATCTTCCAGCAAGTATAGAATCCTCTGATGTCCCCAACCCGAATGTCGATCATGATAAAAGATGGCCACGATTACCCCGGAGACAGACTGTGTTCGTGATCTGACAAGTCGGTGAGTGATCAAACCTTCGCCCATATTGTATGCCTTCCTCGCTTTCGTGATCACGTCGTTATTTGCGGAGTGAATCCTAGTCTTGTACTAAGATCCTCATGTTGTGAGAGGGTGCTTACTTGAGCCTAGAGGGAATCCCAGAGACCCTAACTCAATCTACCTCCCATCCTCCCATTTTGAAGATAACGGCAGAACACTCGCTCCACTTGCAGCTTTGAGGTTCCTAACCTTCTACCCGAATCATTTTCGGTTATAGGTACCTCGTGATGCCACAGCAGTTGGTCTTCGAGGCTGCCTTCGAGAACACCTTTGCGCATATTCTGTGATGAAGAGTGCGGTTTAGCGCTTCAGATGCAGGTCAGTGTCCCTCAAGGTTCTGATTGTTCCGCCCAAGGGGACACAGACCGGGTTTACACATAAGTATATATGGCTGGAGGCTATGCTGGAAAGTCCTCCAACCCACTTTCCCCATCACTCACTACGTGCAGCCTGTAGGTCGGTACTCTTCTTCGACGATTTCACGATGGCACAACTCCCAGCGCACTTCCTGAACAAAAACCTTGGGGCACCGTACATCGGTATGCTGCTCTCCACGACGTCAGTGCTCGTCTACCTCTCACATTGGAAAAACTCTCCACTAACCAACCCTCGTCTGCAGAATTTACGGTGTCACTTGCATTCAGACGTTCATTTTCTTCAGAAGTGGGCGCAGAGACAATCCCTACCTTAAAACTACGGTATGGACAATCTGTTTGCTTCATTCATGGGGGGTGTCTGCCAACCGTGGTGCATTTAGATCGCATTCTTATTGTAAGGCACTCAGCTGCCCTGGTGTCTGGTTGTCTGACTTCTCACCGAGGGTTGCGGACACGATCCACATTGGCCTCAATGCGCACAATTTATACTTCAGTCTCGTTTCAAATTGCGGCAATATTTTCGCCTTAGCCCGCCTTCCTTGGTGTGTTATATTTCATTCCGTGAATCTCAATCCCTAGACGGCTGATACACTATCCAGGTCAGGTCTAGGTCAGATGTATGTTGCGGCCACAAGTGACTGCATCGTTCGTCTGTGAGTAGCCTACTTCATGTCCGACATGATGGGCATAATATTGGCTACCATTGACAAACATCAGGATTTTTTCGACAAGGATCTATTTGCGTTAGTAACCCCTGGGATGTCATGCAAGTTGGCGTTTAACACTTAATTGACTCTACAGTTCTCAAGGAGCAAAAGGTTGTGGCCTACACATTATTGGTGGTCATCGTGAGTTAGCTAACAATCTTCGTGATACGACGGCAAGGCTGATGAAAAACCTGCTGATGGATACAGAATTTGTTGTCTATCGGCTCCACCGGTGAGGATGCATCCCCCAAGTAGTACACGTCGCCTCATGATGTCGTTTCGTGACTTGCGTCAGCCATAGCCTTCGGTGAATCCCTTACCAGAGTACTCCTGACAGAATACTGACTTAATATTTACGAAGTTTTGACCACTTTAGGGTGCGTTTCTGTTCAATTTTCGGATCAATCTTCCTCTCATCCCCGGGTCGTCATCGCCCAGTTTCACCGTAACGACCTACCTTGAATTTAATAGCAGACTTTCTGTAAGTCCAGAGGGTCTTATTCATCCGGGAAAATGAAAAAGAGCTTGTCAACTTTGCAGTGGGCGCTCTACAGCGGCCTCTCTACCTGCGTGGCTGCGGACTTTTGCATCGCTTTTTCGCTCTCTACGCTCTTAATTCGATGCCGCACTGGCTTTCGTCGGTAATTTATAAATTATTGTGATGTTAGGAAGTCATCGAGGTTAACGAGATACTCACAGGACGGATTCAATGATCTCGTTTCTTGTCGCGTTGGCCATAAATACAGGTGAAACTTGGCACATCTCCCGCTCATTCTACTGGAGGCTAACTATAATTCTTTAGGCTTGGTCACCAGGTGTGTTTGCCACAGAATAATTGGACGTGCTATCTCATCCCCTCCCAGTATATGCGCTCTTGGATGCCTGATCGCGGTATGCCCCGCATTTCGATTCTTCACCACCCAGAATAGCTGACAGCAACGCAATCGACAGTATTCCTTATCGCCTGATTCGCTCATATACTTTGGAGTATACATTCTCTTGACGAAATGTCTGCCCGTCATCCTTCAACCTCCTCCAATACTTACCATGTTCTCACCGAATCATTTTAGTATACTTCAATGCGCTCCTTGCGTCGTTGAACTCTCGCGACGTAGCGCAATCCATCGCGCAAGGATCCTCTATGACAACAGGCATTTCGTTTGCGACACACCCTGAATTCTTCAAGACGCAGGAAAAGTCCGATGTTACGAGCCTTGAAGTCCCATGAATTCACAATGTGGCGAGGGTGCATGATTGGTGATATCGAGGTTCTTTCTTTGGCAGTTCGCCCTGTTGGAATATCACGGGGCTGTGCGAGCATTTGCAATGCGCGCCCTGCCACCATTTCTTATGCTACATTTTTCCTTATCATTTTAGTTGGACATTGGGCACCATTTTACTAGGGAAAGTATCACAGTCAGTATTTAAGTAGCTATCTTGTATGAGTATCGTAGTCAACATCCGTTTGCCTGGCAAACATGTCCCCCGTCGTCAAAATGTATCGTCAAACGCGTCCTCCTTGAGCACTGTTTAAATATAAGTCAGGCTTTCAATCAAAAACCAAGTCTCCCGAGTCCAAAATGTTATCTGGCCACGATGAAAGGCCGAAACATACGGGTCTTCGCGTAAACCGGGCCGTTGTTTCCCGCTGACTTCGAATCCAGATGGTTCGACACTTCTTGGTGTCGACCGCCTGATCACTCCAGACTATATTTTCCCCACAACCCGCGTGTATAAATGCAAATCTGCCGCTCTGTGAACTAGAGAAGCCTCCCAACTTTTCTGATCATCCATCTCCGACGAGGCTGACGTGGTAATCTTCTCCACATCCTCGAGAAGAGCACTGAATTCACCTGAAGTGCTACATGATACCACAATGAAGACATCCATATGTACTGTTTATATCCTGGCTTATTTCATCCATTCGAGCTACGGAACGTCAACGATACCTCCAGCACCCTTCGCACAACCCTCGAGCAAAGCCCTCGACCTCGTGAACATCCTCATCGGAAATGGAGGAGACACGCCCAACGGATCCGGAGGGATGATACCCAGCACTGCGCCACCATTCGGTATGACACGTTGGGTCGCTCAGACGCAGGTGCACTATGTGTCCGCGACGCCGTTCAATTGGACCCTTAGTAAGGTCATGGGTGTTGTTGGGACGCGTCAGCCCGCGATCTGGATGGGCGAGAGTGCACCGATCAGTGTGAGCGCAGGTGTGGGCGAGGAGGTTGTGGTTGACTTTGAGAAGAGGGGCCTGGAGGTACTGCGAGGAGGTGACGGGCAGAAGCGAGAAGTCGTCAGTGTGGGGTACTACAGCGTGGAGGTGGATGATGGACACGGAGGGGAAATCAAGATCGAGCAGACAGCGAGTAAGTATTTCTCTCTTGAACGCGTGCTGGAGATTCAAATCCTCCCCAGCCTCTCGCGTCTCCCACCTTCGGTTCACCTTCAAGACGGATCTCGCACCCCACATCCTATTCGAGGTAGCAAGACCCTCCGTAGTCACCTCTACTCCAACCAACATCACCTTCCCACTAGGCAGCGTAACCCTCAACCACCCACTCGAGATCTGCGGCTGGTCCAACGAGCGGCAAGATAGCATAATTGCACCTACCTCCACAGCGCCGTTTTCACAGCACTTCAAAGGGTACTTCTGTGCCCGGTTCAACGAGGATACACCTAAACCCCTGTACGGCGTCATCCAGAATGGAAGAGTCACGTACCCGTTCCAAAGCCAACAGACGAAAGAGGGCCCGCTCCTGAGCGCATATGCACTATTCCCGACGTCAAGCGAGAAGGTCGTGACACTGCGCGTCGGGACGTCGTTCATCTCGGAAGAGCAAGCGAGGCGGAACCTTGAGTATGAGATTCCCGACCGCACTCCTCTTGCTTCTGGCTCTGCGTCTGCGTCTTCTGTGTCGGCACCGATGTCAGACTCAGACTTAGACTTAAACTCCGACTCGAAGCTCCATTACCGACCCGGCACGTTCGAGAATACGGCGTACCGGGTGCGCAAGGCGTGGGCAGATATTCTGGACCGTATTGAGCTGCTTCCGTACGCCGACGGACAACCTGAGCAGACGGAGCGCGACCTTGTCGACCAGCAGGTGTTCTGGACGGGGGTGGTGCATACACTCCAGGTTTGCTTCCTTCTCTTCTTATGCATGGACTGTGAGTGGCTGATGAAAGGTCTAGTACCCCAGCGAGCAGCACGAGCAAGGCCGGTACTACTCCGGTTATGATAATGCCGTCCACGAGCTGCCTGCAGGTGGCGAGTCGTACACGGGATATTCAATTTGGGTAAGAGGATTGCTCTTTACGGCTTTAAGCCAAGCTCTCACTTAAGCGCTAATTCCGTAGGACACGTATCGAGCACAATGGGCGTGGCAAATCTTGTTCGTACCGGATCGTATCCCGGGCATGGTGCAGAGCATGCTTGCTGACTACAAGGAGGTGCGTCTCTTCTCAAACGCTCCTCAAATGAACGAGCCAACTTTGATCAATGATCCTCGAGTAGGGAGGATGGCTGCCCATGTGGAAGAACGTTGTTGAGACGAACATCATGGTAAATAGACTTCTATCGTAAAGAAAGTATCAGAGCCTCATTGGCGTTTAGGTTGGCACACATGCAGACTCGCTTATCGCTGAAGCAGTCCTGAAGAATATCAGTGGTTTCGATCGTGAGCTTTCCTGGGAGGCGGTATGGAAGGATGCCACGGTGCCCCCGGAGAAGGACGGGGAGGTTCCGTAAGTGATATCCCCCATACACTTGGAAGGAGGTCGTCGTATGCTCATTTATATGAATAACTGGTGCACCTTTCGTAGGTATGCAGACCGCGAAGAGGTGCGTTCATCTGAGCGTTCGAGCGAGACACTGAAGTTGAACGAAAAGGCTCGCTTCTACTCTAGCATGTCGACTACGAAGTACGCGCTGGACTTTCTTCGGTGTACAGCACGAAGGGCTGGGTAGCAGATGACATCCACTCGGAGAGCGCTTCTCGGACGCTTGATTACGCCTGTAAGCTAATTCGACCCGACTATCAGCATCTCATTAATTGATTATTGCCGTGCTCTGACCTTTGACGCCTACGTACAGATGACGACTACGCCGCCTACGTCCTAGCTCGGGAGTTAGGCAAGCCCGAGAACGTGACGAGCTTCCTGCTGGAGAGGGCAATGCGCGCGCCTTTCACGCTCTTCAATGATGCCTCGGGCTTTATGGAAGCCAGAAACGCGGATGGGAGCTGGGCTGGAGAGGATAATGGATGGACTGAAGGTGCGTTGGGCTTGCTTTCTTTTGCGATTCCTTTTTCGTTCGTGGCTGGCTTGGACGGGGCCCATCACTGGCGTTTTGACTTTGAGTGTACGGTGCAACGGCTACCCCATGCGGAAGTGAATTGGATCCATTTCAGCCTAATGGAGCGCGGAACTCAGTGGTCAGCGCCTACTTCATGAAACAATATGCGTCTGCCTTCTGTCGTTCTATTTGACTGGTACTAATCACGCATCCATTCCATATTATTATCTAGGCGACAAGTGGGCGTACTCATTCGACGTCGTACATGACGTACCCACATTGATCAAGCGCCGGGGCGGGGCTATCAAGTTCATACAGAGCTTGGACGATCATTTTGATGGTGGGCACAACGATCATAGCAATGAGGTATGTGTCCTTGTATGTGGACGCTGTGCTATCCCGTGAAGGCACCATCAGCTCATGAGGGCGTCATAGCTTCTTATTCCGCTTTTTCCGAATTTAAACTGACTGTCTTTGGCAATGGCAGCCGTCGCATCATATACCGTACCTCTACGCCCTCGCAGGAGCGGCGTTCAAGACCCAGGAGAAAGTGAGGGAGATCGCGCTCGCGAATTATGATAACACGCCAACGGGGTTATCGGGGGTAAGTCTCTTTCGTTCACCGCGAGTTGCGGGTACGACGTTGTTGGAACTTTGATGCTGATCGACTGGCGTGTTGTACTAGAATGAAGACTGCGGACAGATGAGCGCTTGGTACATCTTCAGCGCTATGGGGTTCTATCCCGTTAATCCCGTCTCGGGAGAATACGTCGTTGGGTCGTACGTTCCTTGCATTCTCATTCACGATGAAGTGGAGCTCACTTTTCTTCTCATCGCAGTCCATTCTTCGAGAAAATTACCATTAACCTAGACAGCCCGTCCTCCCAAGGTGCGCCGTCGCCAGGCAGGAAACTGTCTATTACCGCAATTGGTGCACGCACGAAACCCTACGTCAAGTCACTGACGATCAACGGTGCACCCATCAAGGAGCCCATTATCAAACACAGCCAGATCGTGGATGGGGCCGAAGTTATTTTTGAGATGAGCGACACGGTGGAGCCGTGGGGTAATGACGACGGGATCCTCGCCACATTCGCGGCAGAGCGCTCTCATCGGAAGGTGAGTGGAACAAGCACCTCCGAGGCCGGAGAGCCAGGTGAGGCTGACGATGGGTCTTCAAACCATGATGAGCTATGAAAATTTGGACATATTGAACTGGACTTCGCAGTCGACGTCATGATCACCAAGATGAATATTTTGTTCGTTTGCGCAAGCGTAATGATGATACGAAACGCAAGAATCATGACGGAATGAAAAAAAGGCAGTGTGCCAAGTTTTCCACCTCTGCTCTTCTCTTCTTCTTATCATGCGGTGAACTCAAAGCACCTTCTCCTTTCCAGCTTGGCCGGTCGAAAAGGGCCTTTCTACGATTGACGTCCTGGAATCCTTTCAAGCAGTTTCAAGCCTTTACAAGCTCTGCCAATGGGAAGCCTTGAATTGGAACCACGTGCCCTGCCTGATTGACAAGCCCAAGAAATTGCGTCCCAGATCTCCGAGAACAGCGTCCTGGCTCGGCGTTTGATGAATGCCGACTCGAATCTTCCGTTGCAGCATCAGCAAAAAGAGACATCCTCCGGAGTCTCACCTACATGGCTTCCGCTATTCAACTTCAAGAAACTGTACCACGAGGGGACAGATTTGAAACTTCATCAACATCGCTCCACCCGGAACGCCGGTTGTACTCTGCATCAGGAATAGCATACAGTAGATCTCGGAACCTGGTCTGTGAGAAGGGGCAAGGCACCGCCATCGAAGTACAGCCGTGTGCAGCTAGTGTTGCATGTCAGACCCTGCGCTTGTCCCGGATGCCCATTTATCTTTGCTGGGTTAGTATTAAAGGACCGAGTGCAGCGGTTCCAGACACCCGTTCCCATACTTAAAGCGCGCTCGTCTTGACCGACCTTTATTCTTCCTTTCCACCAGTCCCTACCTCGCTCACCACTTATGTCTCTCCCCGAAGGCCATCCTACCGTTCACGAACACTGGGGCAGGAAATGTCCAGTCACTGGTGATAGCCACGACTTCTGCCCTCCACAGGAGGGTGATATCCGCTCGGTGTGTCCAGCGCTCAACACGATGGCCAACCATGGGTACATGTGCGTCATCTTCGCCCTCCTATGAGGTAATTGCTGATGATCTATTTGTAGCGCCCGTGACGGAAAGAACATCAGCGCTCAGGACATCGTTGTCGGCCTCAAAGCATGCTACGGCCTGTCCAACCCCCTTGCCTACTTCCTCTCCTACGTCGGTTTCATCATCCTGCGCAAGTTCCGACGGATATCCCTCGCCGAGATCGGGAAGCACGGTGCGGTGGAGCACGACGCCAGCCTCGTGCACCATGACACTCCGGAGGGCCAGGAGTACGCGCCGATAGCGATCGACCCGGCACTCGTGGAGACGTTCATCGCCGACGTGCGACCGACTGCGAAAGAGGTGCAGGGCAGCACGGAGGACGGGGTCGAGTTCCTGATGAACGCCGAGGACGTGGGCCGGTCACGCGTGCGCAGGGAGAAGGAGTGCAGGCCGGTGGACGCGATTCACGCTGAGATCGCGCGTGGGGAGATGGCCATCATCCTCGGCGTCTGGGAGAAGAAGACAAGAACGAAAGCTGGCATCCCGGTCGACTGGGTCCAGCGTTGGATTAGTGAAGAACGCCTACCGGAGGGCTGGAAGCCAGACCATACGGAGAACCTGCTAGATGTCGTCAAACGCGCGAAGTCTATCAAAGCCGCAGCGGATATGATACGGCAGGAGGAGGCGGCGAACGTGCCGCCACCCAAACCGGTTTAAATGCCTCTTGGACTCTTTTCTCGACGGGCTTCTGGTGTGCTTTTCTGCTTTCTAATAAGTTCTGCTTATCTATGACGTATATCCGACATCTAGTATAACTCTCTTGCTATAGCCCACTTGGATTTATACCGTATTGCTCCTTTTTTGTGGTAGCAAAGTCCTGTATAATCGTAACTTTCTTCTGGAATGTCGATGCTCAATCGTGTTTCTCGCAGTGGGGATCGGAATGGTTTGCTTCGATCGTCCGTATAATACTACTACTACTACTACCTAAATTGTCAGGACTCTGCGGGTGAACGGTCGCGGGCTACGAAGATCAGTTTAAAGCTATTCTCGAGTCCGGAAAGTGCCCCAACAAGTCGAGTGAGGCAGTGAGGCGGCGAGACATGTCAAAGACAGTGGTTTGATGGTGTCAAGTCCTCTGCAAAAAATTAAATCTTAAATGCATAACCAGCGAGCGAGGCAGGTGGCTAATGATTAACTGATTCCTGGGGACATGGATCATTGTAAGTAAACGAGGAGAAAAGCAGATTTCTGGATTTATGCTAGAACAGTGGTCGGTCCGTGCGGGCCGGCAATTGCATCATTTGTTTGCCGCCATCATTTCCGTTACATAGCCTGATCCCTTTCAGCTCGAACCACCAACTGCAACTGTTCTTCGAATATACGACGGGCTTTCTCCTTATATTTCAAGCAGAGGGATGACCGGCCGTATGTGCATTGTAAAGGTATCGTTATTTCATAACTTTCAGGTGGATATCTGACTGATGGAATCGTAGCATAGACGTACTGGTAACCCATTAATATTGGAATGTCATTTTGTCGCTCCCATGGGCCACTTGAAGCATGTGAAGACTCATGATTTCATTAAGAAAGAACAAGAAGCCCAGCCAACGTCTTTTCCTCGTCATTTATTCGCAAGCGTCTTCCGACTATCCACCGTACCGTCCTCGTACAAGTCTTGTTCGAGTTTCCATGTGGAGTCTGGACTTGTTGTTCTTTTCTTGTCAGTGGTCGCTTCTAAAGGCTTCTTCCAGAGAAATCATGACGGGTGCACTGTGAAGCTCTGGAGTACAGTCACGCGCTCGTCTTGTACTTCATCCTTTCGGTCGTCTCTCTGTGAGTGATTCTTTCTCGCTGGAGAGCCCTACCGCGTGTTCTGCGCATCTATGGTGCGGCCCACATCTCATGTTCTCTTCACAGGCCTCTATTTGGATTGACGCCGGAAAGCACGACCTGCATGCATTCAGCTTGACCAGAGCCGTAAAGTCAGAGAAGCGCTGCTGGCTGGAGAAACGTCGGCGTTTACGCTTGCTTTGACGGGCCGTCAGTTGGAGGACTGGGAGACGAGCCTCGCGAAACGAGGATCAGGTGCTGCCCAAGCCTCGCATTCTGACGCGCCAGCAAGACATAGTGCAGGCGGGGTGGAGTAGGGCCAATAGAGGGATGTTTCTCTCCCGGAAGGGGCTACCTTTCTGCGTTAAAAGCGCGGTGCGTTGGCTGAGCTTCTTCCTGCACACTCGTTTTCTCTGACAACCACCTCATGCGGTCTAAATTCTTCGCGCTAGTACCGTGTGTACACGTCCTCGCCCAAGATACCTTTGGAGTTGCCACTGGCCTTCACTTCTCCGTGGACGCGAGAGGGGAGAATATCGATGGTTCGCAACCTATCTACAAGAACGCGGATGCTTCAGTCACAGACCGCGTCAATGACCTGCTTCCAAGAATGACTGTTGCTGAGAAGGTGGCTCAGGTGTACGCCGAATATCTTTTTCTCTCTTCTAGGAGGTTGCTGATACTTTCGTCTGGAAGCATTCAGGGTGATTTGAACGGATGGATGACCCTCAACGACCCGCTCGATAACACTCTGACGTTCAATCAGACCGGCCTTGTCAGTAGCATCAACAAAACACGCATATATGCTGTGCCTGACAATGCTTACAGGAAGAGATGATGAGGTTGAAAGGAGGCAGCATCTGGGGTGGTTACTTGGTTCCCTACGAAAAGTTCGTATATGCAGTCAACGTGGGCCAAAAATACTTGATGGAGAACACGACACTCGGTATACCGGCCTTGATTCAATCTGAAGGTTTGTGCTCCTTGATCCTCTACAGTTCTTCTCATAATATCGATGGCATGCATTTCGTAGGTCTTCACGGCTTCACGAACAAAGGCACCATCTTCCCCTCTCCAATCGGCCTCGGAGCCTCATTCGACACTGAGCTCGTCAAGGCGGTCGCTAACATCACCGCGACGGAAGCCGAAGGGCTTGGTATCAACCATATATTCGCACCGGTGCTGGACCTAGGTCGCGAGCTACGCTGGGGAAGAGTTGAAGAGGGTTTCGGGGAGGATGCATATCTGTCTGGCGAGTTGGGGCATGCATTTGTTACCGGGCTGCAGCAGGGCAAGAGGAGGGGTGCAGGAGCCAACGCGATTGCGAGGATGGCGGCTACTTGCAAACATTTCGCGGCTTTCGGGAGTCCTCAGGGTGGTCTGTGAGTGTTTCTTTTCTCCTGAATCATAGTCATATCAACTGATTGGACGTCAATCTCTAGCAACCTCGCGCAAGTCTCAGGAGGAGAACGTGAATTGCGAACGACGTTCTTGAAACCTTTCCACAGAGCTTGCCTCGACAGCCTTTCGATCATGACATCTTACTCCAGCTACGATGGTATTCCTACTATCGCTAATACGCGTATGTCCTTCGCATTCTTCGTTTCTTCATCCGACTGACCATTTCTCCTTACGTCAAGATATGCTCACTGATATCGTACGTCCTGTCATCGGCTATGGAGTTTTCGGAAATTCAAGCAACACTGCAGCTTCGCGAAGAATGGGGCTACAAATACTGGGTAACGAGTGATGCTGGTTCTGTTGATCTACTCGTCACTCTCCATGGCACTTGCGATACGCGAGAGTGTGCGGCAAAAACGGCGTTGGAGAATGGCTTGAGTGGCGAGATGGGTGGGGGTATGTATCGGGCTTTGATTCGTTCGACGCGTCTCTGACCGAGATACATAGGAACCTACACTTTCCTGACCTTGACTGGTGTGTTGTATGCTCCAATAGTCGTTCTATCGCATTCGAATGTTTCCGAAATTTAGATCAAATTAAGGAAGGAAAGGTCGACGTTAAGTACCTCGACGAGACTGTCAAAGGCTTGTTGCACGTCAAGTTCGCTCTGGGTCTTTTCGAAAGTTAGTTCTCGTAATTCCTTTTCGTTGCGCAAAGTTTTAACATGTGACTTACTGTCTAGACCCCTACCCATACGAGGACTACACGTCCTTCATTCGGACACCCCACTCGAAGGAAGTCCTTCATCAAGCAGACCTGGAGAGCATCGTTCTTCTCGAGAACAGGGGCAACATCCTCCCTTTGAAGAGTGATATTGGCTCCGTGGCTCTCATCGGCCCTCAGGCCAACCGTGTTACCGTACGCGCCGTCGTCCCTGCTCACTAAATCATTTTTGACTTTCATATCAGTTTGGCGACTATGTCTTTTTCAATGCATCTCTGAACGGCATCTCTCCTTTGGACGGCTTCAAGCAATACCTCAACGGCACCTCAAGCTCCATGCAAATTAACTTCGCTCAAGGCTGCGAACTGTGGTCGAATGACGAATCCGGAATCGCTGCTGCCGTCGAGGCCGCCCAAACTTCCAACGTCGCGATCGTCATGGCGAGTATCTTTTTGTCGTTTTTGGTGTTCTGCATATTGATTACGAGCTTTTAATTTTGTTTATCGTAGGTCGGCACATGGTCTCTTGACCAAACCTTACTGTGGACACCTGGCACGAACGCAACGACTGGCGAACATGTTGACGTCCACGACCTCGGTCTGGTTGGTGCACAGTTGAAGCTCGTCCAGGCGGTAAAGGCAGCTGGAAAACCGACTATCGTGGTCTTCGTTAGTGGGAAGCCTATTGCTGAACCTTGGATTAAGGCTCGTGAGTTGCACTGTTTGATAGCTGTGGTGGCATTCAAGTTACCTATAATCCGTCTGCAGATGCCGATGCAGTGGTTCAACAGTTCTATCCTGGAGAATTAGGTGGACTGGCTCTGGCAGAAATCATTTTTGGTGCAGTCAGTCCGTCAGGTAGGTCATGAGGTTATATTTTGGTGCTATATGACTGCAACGCAACTTAATTCAGGCAAACTGCCTGTTTCTTTCCCCCGCGATGTTGGCACCACACCGGTGTTCTACAATTATTTGAAAGGAAGTCGCCCCATTGACGCTGGCCAAGTGCTCGACAATGGCCAATTGATATTTGGACATGCAGTAAGTGGACCTCCTCAATATTTTCCTAAGATACTCCCAGCAGGACTGACCAATTTTTTTACAGTACGTCCTGGACAGCCCTGTTCCTCTTTGGAGTTTTGGCCACGGTCTCAGCTACACAACTTTCAATTAGTAAGCCCTGCCGCTGTTCCGTCCACTGCGATCCTCTATCTCACTCTCGATAGCACCGATCTGCAGATCTCGCCCTCGACGATCAGCACGACCGAGGACTTCACCGTCACGGTAACCGTGCACAACACCGGGTCCATCGACGGAAAGGAAGTCGTCCAGGCAAGGCAAATCTTCCTTTTTCTGCGATCGCGCCTGACAAAGATCGTCCTGGCCAGGTGTATATCACCGACGTCGTTAGTTCGGTTGTGACTCCTAACCAGGATCTTGTGGGTTTCCAGAAAGTTAACGTTCCGTGCGTGTTTCTTTGCGGCCGTATTCTTCAACGTGGAGTATCCTAATCTGTGGTTGTTCGTAGTTCTGGCGGATCTGCTACTGTCTCTATCAAGATTTTGTCCTCTCAGCTGGCCGTATGGTCGTTGAGAAATTCTTGGGTGGTTGAACCAGGTGCTTTCATTGTGAAGGTCGGAACCAGTGATCAAGTGTTCGCCCAAGGCACTCTCACGGTAGCATGAGCAGTCTGTTTCTGAGAAGAACAAGCGAAAAGAAGAATGAAACTAGGAATTGGAACTATATATCGGGGTGGTACTTGGAAAGGGATGGTTTGATGTTGGACGCGCAAAGACTCTTGTGCGCATGATGGTAGACGTTTTAAAATTTGCTCTCGAGACTCGCGTTGTCCTGAAATCTATTTTTAGTGAGAGGCTATTTTTAGCATCATGTATTTTACCACTGGCGCGCTCAAACGTCCGAGTTGGAAACCAGCATCCATGCGTGAGCAGGTTATGGTGGGCCAAATAATCTGCCACTCCATGACCTGTCCAACAAATCTCCGAAACAATTTTGAAACAATTGTACGCCGGCCTTCGTGCTTGTCGCTCGGCTTACTGATGCTACTCATAGGTCAAGAAATTGCCGTTCTCCAACCCGAACGCCCAGCTGTTCATAATGAGATTGCATGCCAAACACCAGAAGGCAGAAGAGGGTAAAAAAGTCCCAGAAGGCGTTCTCGCTAATGTTGTACCGCTCGCGGACGTTGGGTGACAATCTGAACATAGATCGTTAATCTCTTCCCCTTTCAATGAAGCGGTGAGAGCGCGTCTGGATCTTTCTTCTCATTGCTGATCCCGTCGATGTGGAGATTGGGGAACCATCTTTGTTCTCGAGCATGTGGTTTGCAATGGTGCCAATGTAATCCTCGGGGCGAGATGGGGACATCGGACCTACACCGAGGAGATAATATGCCCCTATGCCCATGCTGGTGACGGTGCTGAAGGTGACAGTCGTGATCAGGCATGAGAGAAATGATAACTAACCTTAAGACGACCTCTGCAGCTCCTTTATACCTCCGGATCATGTTACAGAGGTCAAGAGTGGATGGCTATAGTATGATGTCGTCGTCGAGCAGACTTCAGACATTACATGCATTACATGTTATACCAGCATTGAGAAAAGAACGTGGTGGAGCTCAGAGTTCTCGGGCACGACCGCGGGGGTCATGCTTGGAAGCACACTAGCCAGGCTTCTCTAGAGAATTTATCCTTCAGGTACGTAAGTACACGATGACGGCCGTACAACAAGCGACAGACGCGTTGCTGCTCCTTTTCCTTGACCGTCATGCAGACGACTCAGATGCTCATTGGATCATTCATTCTCCTCTTTGTCTGTCACAAAGTAGTCGGGTTTTTCAGAGCAGTCAAATTAATCGGGTGTGTTGCCGGTTCTCGTCTTCGGTACATCCGCTGAAATCGCTCCTTGCTGGCAGCAATCATCCTGGATATCATCTGCTCATCTCTCTTACTAATACCCTCGGTGCATCTTTACCACGTCTGAAATATGTATCGCTGGGCCAGAACTACACATTCATGAACAAGCATATTCGTAAGACCGTGGACATACCTGTTCTTTGATAAGGAAACTGATTTGTTGACGTTCGAGGCTGCTGGTTGTGATATCCACTCGACTGTGAGGGTTCTCTCTTAATGGCTGTTTATTATGTTGAAGATGGTAATGAGCCATGCAGGTCAGTATTATTCCTAAGATCGGGACGATGATTGTGCTTGCGGATCCGACAACAATCAAGGTTGGTGCTCGTTGTCCCTGGACTTCTGTTTTTGAACCCAAGATTGGTCTAAGGAGGTCATCTCTTCACGTGCTCGTTTCCCGAAACCAGTTCATCGGTACAAGGTCCTCTCATTCTACGGACCCAACATTGTCGCCTCTGAAGGAGAAGAATGGAAGAGATACAGGAAGATTTCCGCACCTGCTTTTTCAGATGTAAATGCTCCCTATTCTAGCGCCACCTAAAACTTATGGTCACCTCAGCGGAATAACAAATTGGTTTGGGACGAGAGTGTTAAAATTATGGAAGGACTGTTCAAGGACGTCTGGGGAGACAAGGACACCATTACAGCTGATCACTGCGTAGACATCACTTTGCCGGTACGTGTTCCACTCTTGACTTGCTCTTGACACATAACCTTTTCGCTAAATTTGTCTTCTTGAGATTGCTCTCTTCGTGATTGGTGTTGCTGGTGATTTATTAACTTCGATTATTGGCTGGCATCCACGAGACCTAACTATTTGAAGGTTTTGGCAGAAACACCTCATGGAACGAAGATGCCGTGATTCCTCCAGGTCACCAAATGACCTTCAAAGACGCGCTTCACGTTGTCACAACCAACTTCTTGGCGAAGTTCGTTGTACCAGCTTGGGCTATGTGCTTCACCCCACGTTTACGACGAGTCAAGTTAGCCTTCGACGAGTTGCATGTGAGTTTCGTCTCAGCGAATGTCGGAAAAACGCGATTTCCATTATAAGGCCTTGCGGCTCCTGGCACCCCTGGCCCCGCTGATACGCTGGCGTGGGGATGCTGATAATCTATGATAGACGCCTGTAAGCGGAGCGTCAGAAATCCGTAACCTCTGGTAAGTCCTTATCACATCTGATCATTTCACCTCGAAAGGCCCTAGTTTTCGAAGAAGGCATTCAAAAGAAGATACCTCTCACCCTCTCGAAACACTGAATCATCTTCAAAGTGTTTTCATTTCGACTAAGGCGAGTGTCCATTTATTCAGCTCGTGAGCGGACTTGAAGTTCTGAGCATATCCTAGGGCATGAGAGCTTCCCAAAAGTCTGAACCTCCGTGGTCGTGGACCATAGACCTGGACGAAGGGGAAAGTCTCGTCAGCATACTTACACATCTCGGAGTCGAATTAGGATCCAGAATTAGTGCCTCGAAGCGCCCACATCCCTCCGGCAGTCGGTTAAGCTTGTGAATTCCGAGTCGGAGATTAGTCTCGGGGCGATATCTAGGCGCCGAGGTCCAGGTGTGAAAGGGATATAAAAACCGGCTTTCGTCATCTCATTCCAGCGCAGTTCCTTCTGGCTGACCGAGTTCGAGATTGGATGAACGTCGGCGCTACCTGCCTTCTGTCTGACGGTGCGTCCTACCCCATTCATGTATCCCCTGCTGACCTAGCTGGACTTCACTCAGCAGGGTGTCTTATACTCGGTGCGCACCTTGTACGTCTCTGTATTTCAACACTGACTAGCACAACTAGGAACTCTTCTTTTCTCTAAGGCATCAACTGTGAGAAACAGGTAACATGCGGGGCCAGGGGCACTGACTCTGCGAACGTCGTGCGTCCGTCTTTACATGCGCTAGAAAGCTGCAGCTGACTTTGACGGAAAGGGTGGCTGGCTCACCTCTCTACACGAATGGTAACTGGTAAGGTTCTGTTAGCGCAATGAATTTGAGCTAACTTCATTCAAGACTGCTGTACCGCGATCGGCTGTTCCCTCGAGCTCGAAATGTCGGCTTCTTTTGTTTGTACAACGGAAATGTAAAGTCCGAAGGCGGGGCATGTAATTCTCCTAGAGTAGAAAATGAAAATCATTTTTAATTCCCTTATTTTGGATAGGACAAGCTTCAGGGTCCCCGAATATGATTTTTGTGGCCAGTATTTGTAGGTTTTTCTGAAGACACCTATTTGCCATTATAACACCGGAGAAGGCCTGAACAGCCATGCAGACAAGATTAGGCCTAAGTAGGGTGTCAGAACTATAAGTTCGATAATGCTTGCACACATGGATGGGTGACTTTTCACCGTCGATATGATTCCCGATTATCTGACGTCCTAACAGGTCCTTATATTTCCGTATATGATCATATATGGGAAATTCGATTTTTCCGACACTGAGGTCCGACCTAGTGCTTATGATGAACAACATTACATGGCTGAGATGATCCACCTTCGCGAAAGTTCCGAGATAGTTGGACGACACGACCTTTTCAGCAGTCTTCTAGATGCAAATTCTGGTGATCTTGGCGGACTGGCGTTGACCGAGGATGAGCTTATCAGTAAGAAGCATTGCTTTGTTACTAAGGATGTCTCATAGAAGTCTCGTAGGCAATATCTATATCTTCCTGCTCGCCGGGCATGAAGTGAGTGTCTCTGCTTTCCTCTAATGCTATGATAATCCGACCTCCGTCTAGACAACAGCGCATACTCTCTGCTTCACCTTCGGTTTGCTGGCGCTATACCAAGAAGAACAAGAGAAGCTTTACCAGCACATAAGATCTACCATACCATCTGACCGGCTTCCAGTAAGTGTATTACATCCCTCTTTGTATGAGATCTCTGAGAAATAAGGTGTAGAGCTATGAAGAAATGCCTCTCCTCACCCATTCCATGGCGTAAGAATGATCATTGAGCGCTGCCTTTCAAATATTGATCTTCTCTAGGGTGTTCTATGAGACTTTGCGACTATTTCCTCCAGTTGGTCCTCTCTCTCTTTTTGTGTGATAATGGCCCTTAGATCAGACCAGGTCGCAACCATTCCCCAAGTTGCTGCTGAGGACACTACCCTCTCAACTATGGATTTAAAAGGCATGAAGATTACTGTGCCGGTCCCAAAGGGAGCCGACATTGTCATTTCCGTGCCCGGTCTTCATTACAACCGTGCGTCATCGAAGAAACTCTTCGGACACCCTTTGTTTACGTCGCTCTAGCACGCTATTGGGAAGATCCACACGCTTTCAAACCTGAGCGCTTCCTTAAAGATTGGCCCCGTGACGCGTTTGTCCCCTTTAGTGCTGGTACGCAGTCCTTCATTACCCTCAAGATCAAATCTGAGTTGTCCCCTTAGGTGCTCGAGCATGCGTAGGCAGGAAGTTCGTCCATTTCATCTGCCTTATATCCGTTGTCCCTGATTAAAATCTTATAGGTTCTTCGAAACCGAGGGGATCGCCGTTTTGACCATGCTCATTTCACGCTACAAAATCACTGTCAAGGAAGAACCTCAATTCGCGAGGGAAACATTTGAAGAACGCAGGGCGCGGGTTCTTGCGAACCGGGCGGGTGTGACTCTCACGTATGTAGTCCTCGTGGGTTCCATGTGCTTAGGTTGTGATTACTGAACGTTAAAATATAGGCCTCTTCGTGTTCCGTTGGTGTTCACTCGCCGAACATGACGATCATGAGAAACACCCTTGGAACGCCTGCGGCTAGTTATCTGCTACTCGATCTATATGCTATTCCTGTTGATTTATTCGCTGAGCTTCGTTTTCTGCTTGTTGAGAGTGATAGTTTGGTCAAGCTGACTTCGAGTAGACGTCATTTATATCTACTTGAACGCAGGAATACCGTCTCTTCCTTCGATGTCTAAAATCGAAGATGATAGCAGTAGTATTCGAAACAGCTCTGGCACCACTTGTACCTACTTGCGTTCCCCAGAACAGGAGGTCAGTCATGGCACGCCCTTGCATATAGGGTGCATGGATTCAACGAAGTTAAGCAGCGACCTTAGGAGCTGCTTGAGGGACGAACCTTTCGAAGGCCCAATGCACCAATATTAAATAAGGTTTAAACATCTGTGAAACCACTAGATAGTTGGGTTGTCATTCCGTTAGATGCCCGGCGAGGCAGAAACCTAGAATTGGGTGAAACCTGGGTTAGTCATTGTTGATCACGTCGGCAAAATCCTCACGCCGGATAGGGGAGGTTTATGTGGCGCATAGGCGCACAATTGCTGATTTAGGCTGAATTGCAGAAGAGCGCTCATGAACACTCCTAGGACACTCTGGCTAATGGTATCTTCGCTTCTCCTAACCACCGTATCCTGTACAAGCAGTGGCCGACGCACCTATCAATAGGTTGTCGGGTCTTATTTATAAAAATTAGCGATGAAATTCACCCAGCGCGTCGGGGAATCATCCCCCTGGAACTGTTGGTGGATTTCCGATGAGGACATTTAAGAAGGTGAAGTGCTTTCCTTGAGGATTGTGCGAGGGGTCTCGGAGGTACCGTTATGTTGGTGTAGTGCATAACGCGAGGATAAAAAAGGCAGAAAGGCATTCATCGGATGTCATGTAGAACTTTGGATGCGAAGAAGGCCGGCGTACCGGGTCAGCAGTGCCAAAGATGGGCATTCAGAAGGGCTTGAAGGGTTCCCAAGTTCACAGCGCGGCATTGGTTTGCATTCATATTTTGGGCAGTTGGTCAGGCGGTGGGTAGCCGAAGCCAAGAAGTATCGAAACACATCCAAGCTCGAAGTCAGCCCGGTTTGTGCAAACAGGTCAATGCTGCAAGTCATTCTGATACGAGGGCCCGGGAAATGAGATCGATGGGCGAAGATGAGAAAGCGGCTCTAGAAGGAATCGAGCCTGCGACCACGCATACTCTCCCACTGATCTATAGCGCGCGTATGTCTTTAAATTAGCGTATTTGCTCATAGGCCTCGAGGTCCTGGTCTTGACGAAGGACCCAAAGTGTCGAATCTTAGACGACTACACGAAATATTAATACACGAGTCGGGGCTATCACAGAGGAAGGAATATGCAACAACGCCAGCCGTTGTAAAAGGGTGCACATACTTAGATATCGTTGCCTAGTTCTCGAAGTCTGTGCTGGAAGATACCTCCTTCCACTCTTCCAACCGTTGGATTGCGTCCAAGCTTGCCTTATTTGCCCCATTGTAGGAGTCTGTTCCAAGAACAAGCCCGCGCGGGAAGGACTTTCTTGCTGCCGAGCCTTCCCCTTTGACGAGGTCTACAATGACTTTCACCCCTTGGAGAGGATCTCCAGGCTGTTTGCCGTTATATTCTGGTAGATCCAAGTGATGAATATAAAAGTGAACGCGATCTGGGTCGATAGGATCGTACCTTGCATAGCAGCTTCCACGGGCCCCGAAGTCCCTTGGTAATCAGGAATTCGAGCGACCTTCGGTGCGCGTTGATCACCATCCAAGAATGAAGTGCGGAAGGATCCGAAATCTATGCAGATGCTCCTGAGTCCAAGGGGCGATATTTCATCGTGGAGGGTCTCGGAAATCCCTGATTTAATCTTTCTTCAGCAGACAGGCAACTGGACTTTGGTGGCGCGAACCTCTCAGCGCCCACTTTGTAGCACCATAAAGACCAGCGTAGGGTGTCGATCTGCAGCGTAAATTTTAGGAAGGGTAAACGATAATTGGGGTCATTGGGCATACTCCCATCCGGATTTGGATCCAATGAAAACAACGGTCCCTGCCCTTCTCTCTCGCATGTAAGGCAAGAATGCCCGGGTTACATTCAGAGCACCGAACACATTCGTGCTAAGGTTCTAGCATCAATGAAGTGCCATTGTTCAAGAGAGCGAATTGCTTGCTTGAATTGGTCTAAGGTCTCTTGAGGACTACGAAAACCAATAAGCTAGGAAGACAACTTGGAAGAAGATTGTCACTAACGTGTTTTCTTCGATAGCACCAACCAAAATGTACCCTAGGGACGGCGATCTTGTCAATAGATATCACAAGAGGTGCATCATAAACCTTGAGCTGACCCGCATTGTTCACCAGTACGTCGACACGGCCGTGGATACCAACGGCTTTCTTCGCGATTTCGTGGAGATTTTCAAGAGGAGAGGTCACGTCCAGCTCGAGGACATCGGCGCCTTTCGCTTGCAGATCGGCAAGCTTTGAGATGGAACGCGCCCGACCCGTCGCGATGACTTTCTCTCCACGTTTGAGAGCTTCGAGTGCGAGATCGCGTCCGAGTCCTGACCTGTGGCTATGTTATCAGAGAGGCCTAGTTGTTTCATTATCATGGAAAGAGCATACGTTGTCCCTGTGATCAACCAGACGAGCTGAGAAGTCATGTTACGAGCATGAAGCAGAGGGAGCGCTCATCGTCCCCGCTGGGGGTATCCTATTATACCAAGAAATTACGAAACTGAGAAATTGCGGATAGAAGCACAATGCAACTCAAGCCCGCCCGATGGATCATCGGGCGGGCTTGGTTTTGCTTGTATGATTCGCGAACCTTTTCATTTCTCCATTCCGTTGAGGCCGGTCCATAGTAAATTAGGAATCGCTCCTGCTATGCGCCATTCGCGTTAAAATTCAGTCATGAAGCATGTCAAAGTTTGGCACAGAACGGGGCAGACAATCGGGGGTCGAGTTCATGAATTATCTTGGCCTGGTAATGGACAAGTAATTTCTTGATCTTATCTTATCTTCCAACTCAGCGCGTCAGTAACCTCACGCTGATCCTGACAAGAGGACATAGAGATATACGAAGGAAAAGGTCATTAAGAGGCCATAAACAAAAGTCCATCAACTTCCAGGTTATCCGACGCTCAACTTCTCTGATTCTCGAAGCTCTCTTCCTCCAATCGCAGCTCCCGACTCCCCTGAACAAGATCGCACGTCTGGCAACAAAAAGTGGCAATGCAATCGTGTGCCCCGTTTCCTTGAATGTTGTAGCGTTCGCGGATGCCGCCCCTTGTGAAGATCTAGAGTAGAGAATTCGTGGAATGTTAGGACTCAGGACCGAGTACTAGGAGCATAAATTCACACACTTGAAGAAGCCATCCCGCACTGAAGAACGCCTCAAAAGCAGCATAGATAACACTATCTCCCTCGACGATTCTTTCTCTGTTCGGATGGGGGACGCCGTAGGCGTTGAGGTATAAGAGACGACGGCGATTATGCGCGTGGGCGATGCAGGGGCACCAACAGGACAGGCAATCTAGAATGGCCCCCGAAGCTCACGTTAACTTCACTATATCAGTTGGGAAGAGTCCAGCACGCACAAGTGTCAACATCTCCTAAGCAGTCCAGAATATCGAAGCTCCAATCGCGTTTGCCCTCCTCGTCGAGAGGGAGGTTTCGAACGTTTCGATTCCCTCCGTTTGGGATCGACATAGGCGTCGTCGCTTGGGGTTGGCTGCTCGTCGTGGTCGTGGTCGTGGCCTATAGAGGTGGAAAGAAGGGCAAAGTCAGTTGGATCCTGGAGCACTACTCGTATGTCCACTGCGTACCTGGTACGAGGGAGGAAGGACTTTCTTATCAAGAAGCGACGAGTCCATGGCTTCGACGAATGTGAAATAGAAGTGGGGAAAGGTAGAGGAAGAGGATGGAAGGATGGAGTCCACTACACAGACCAGACAGAGATATACCTTTTGGGCGCTCGGCGCCGCAGTACCTGCGCTGGGCGATCTATATCATCGATGTCTGCAAGCAGCAGGGTATCAAAATCTAGGTGCTGTGGCCGCAGCGGGTCGGTTTAGCTGCTTTAGCAAACATGTCGACATCTTTCAGTGCCGGCTGCTTCAGGAAATGAACAAGACATGAAAGGCAGAGCGCAGGTTGAGCGCAGTCAGGACACAGATGGTGCCAACTTCCAAGGATGTCTGTTGCCAGCGAATTTGAATTTCGGGCGTAAGGGAGGTTGTCCGAATATGGGAATTTGATGCCCCTAACTTTAAGGCTGGTCTTCGAGAGGATACAAACGCTTGCTTTGCGAGTCATGTCAAGCTCAACGGTCGTGTTCCAATAAACGGAATTGACTATATAAAAGGTATATCATGGATTGCCTACAGCGCATAGAACAGCCATCTTTCTCGAAGAGCGACGGCAGACATTTAGGCCTGTGGCGTCTGCTGGATGGTGAAGCTCTCCTCCTCCAACTGCAACTCTCGACTGCCCTGGACGAGGTCACAGGCCTGGCAGCAGAACGGCGCACAGCAATCGCCCATCGCACTCCCTCGGATATTGTATCGCTGGCGGATGTTGTTCCGGGTAGCGATCTAGGTGACGTGCAGGGACGCGATTATTAGCTATCTGAAAGGAGAAGAGAAAGAAACGCACCTGGAGAATCCAACCCATATCACAAGCAACCTCAATGATCGCATACACCAAGCTGTCTCCTGCAACGATACGGTCGCGGTTCGGGTCGGGCATCCCAGTCGCGTTGAGATGGTCGAGGCGACGACGGTTCTGAGCGTGCGCCAGGCAGGGGCACCAGCATGCCAAGCAACCTACAAGTTCGGAGCATGAGCAAAAGAGGAGGGCAGAGAAGATGTGAACGTACAAGTGCTGATGTCCCCCAAGCAATCCAACAACCCAAAACTCCAGTCTCTCTTCCCTTCAGCATCGAGCGGCAGGTTCTTCACGTTCCGGTTCCCAGCGCCCGGGATCGACATGGGCACCGTTGGTTGTGGTTGGGCGGTCTGGGGCAGCTAAAAACCACAGAAAAAAGTTCGTTAGCCTCCTCGCGTCCCTCTGTATGTCATACAGCTGGCATACCGGCGCAGGCGCCTTCTCGTTCTTCTCATTAATATTGACAGTGGCCATCCTTCGTCAAAACTTCCGTCGTCAGTCGTCGAGATGATGGTCGTGAAAGAGAAAGAGGGGTGGAGTGCGAATTGGATGGGCGGCAGGGTTGTTTATGTATCAGGCCGTTAGGTTGTTGATGGCTATCAAATCCTAGTACACCATTCCGTCACCCTGTTGTCGGTCAAGACCCTTTGCCCAGACGAACGTGCCCTTCGGCGACAGCTAGAAGAGATGGACAGCGGTGAAGAAAGGAGTCCGATTTGGCCTCCGCGGAGCCCGATTTTGATTCCCTGAGGAGCTCCAAGGCAGCCTGGGGTCGGTTATGAAAGTCGACCACAATTTGACAAAATTTGATACGCATTCATTGTATCTTGAAACTAGAAGTTTGAAACTTGAGCTTGAATATCAGATTATTGAGACTGGAGATGGAAAGGGCGTCTTTCGATACGGCAACTGCCGAATGAGGACTATCTGTTATCTTATCTTATCTTTTTTCATCAAGTTACATCTGAGGAAAGAATAAAATAAGATGAGAGGAAGAAGCACATATCTACCTTGTGTATTCAATTTTCATAATTTCATAGAGAATAATAGCGAGATGCGAGCTGGAAAATAAGCCGGAGAAAGTCTGTCATTGGAAATTCTAAATTTGGATATTCGAGGAAACTTCTCACGCGATGATTGGCTGATTCTAAGCCCGAGCCCTACCCGATGCCTGTCGACGCTGTGTCCGTCGCACACTGTTCAACGTCTGTAATATTGGCGACTATTATTCGACGACACAGCCCTAAAATATCTCACCGTGGCCTCTGAGTCGCAACGGAGACTCGGAATTAGAAGGGTATATACTTACTTTTGGTCGAGTCGGGCGCGCCTCGCGAACGCCCCCAGCATCTCGAACAAATCAGTTGGGTTCTCTTTACAATCTCGGCCATTGTCTCCCCAAACTATCCCTCCTACCAGCGGACATCCATCTCCTGAAGTTTCCGATCCCTCTGAATTCTGGGGGATTCCATCGACAACCCCACGGGTCGGGTTCGGGGGACAAGCAACATGGTGGCCCAAGTGCAATCTTCTATGGAAGCCGACGAGGTATCTGAGAAGTCTTACAACATGTTTCCCTCAAGAATGGGTTTCAGAGGATGCGTCCGTCGAGTTAGGATGGCATTGGATGGTTGCCTCGTGCGTGGATGGCTGTCCGTTCATTCCTATTCTCTCGCTGACTTCGCCATCTCTTTGCCAGAAAGCGCGAGATCTGGATGCATGCTGCTATGAAGGCCATATCTGCCGAGAAACGAAAGTCGGATTGAGCAGCAGAGTCCTGCTTCAAGGAAGGCATTTAAACCGTTACATTATCTTCAGCGCGCTTCAAGAGGGCAATTTACAGCTTCAGGCTCCCTGGAAGTGCGACCGTCTTCGTCTTATGATACGGACGAGTGCCACGGTGTTGACTTTCCTGAGATCATGGAGCAACGGCGACGAATAGATCCTCTCAGGTGGAAGGGAAGGGAAATCGGAGGGGCACCTCGACGTGTGAGAAATTCCTTGATTTTAGCGCATGCACCGACTCCAGACAAAGGCAAGTTCCTCAGCTCTGTTCCTACCGATAACCTACTTTCAATTTTTGTTCACTATGCCACCCGTTGCCGACATCCCTACATGATTTGGGAGCAAATCCAACGGGCTGGCTGCTCGCTGCTCCTGCGTTCGTTTAATATAACCTAGATAAGAAGAGTACACAAGGAGCGACCAAAATGCTGAATGAATACACCGGGGACCATACAACGCAACACCCGGGTAAAAGGATCTGTTGCTTCTTCAAGACGGCGAGGGATGCTGGGCAGAGGGGATGAGAACCACCAGTCTCCTTCCCTGGCTAGACCATCAGTTGTAATTCTTGTTTTGCCTCAAGGACGTTCTGACGAGTTCAAACCGAAGGCTTCTTGGCTCGTGCCAAGCGATTTTCTGTTCATCCGTATACGAAAATGGACAATGATGGAAGTCAAAGCAGGTCGACACCACCACGGGACACCAACTGCCGCGTCCGTTTCGACGCGGCAAGCGGCCGCCTCCTCGACTTTGAATTCAGTTCATGATTAGCATCGCTTCTTCACTCCGGATATGAACATTTGAATCCTGGAAGCCCAAGACACGCTCTATCTATTTCGTCACTCGTGAAAGGGAACCTGCGAAGTACGAAGTCCTAATTCGCTAGCACGTTCATCAACACCTTTTCCGACATCGCCGTTCCGGTCTGAACCTCGTCTTCCAGAATGCTGCAGAGTGATAGACATCGACGCTTCGATGAATGGTAAGAGGTGGTGGGCGTGATAGCTCGAATACTTCGATAACCATTTGCACAGCCCTACAAATCGATAAATATGTGATCGCTATGTCAACTGGGATGACGCCTACGACCTCGCTCTCGACCATCTGTCCACTCGTCGCTGTTGTTGCGCACTCGGTCACTCCTTTCTGTCGCGTGAGCTAGCTCCTATCGACACCTTGGATCATTTGCCCTGCCAGATTAAATATAGCATTTTTATGAAGCGTGGCCATGCTTTCGTAGCTCGCTTGTTGCACGAAGCAAAACCGTCGAAGAGGATATCGAACAAATAGGAAGCCCTCACCAATGTGATTTATGTAGCGAGGTCGACCATATACAGTGGTATGTATAGGCAAAAACCTTACGGCAGGCCACGGGGATCATATTTTCGTCCAGGAAGATGTGAATCCATGAGGAGTGTTTGTTTCTATGACGAATGGGGCGCAGAGACAAACTCGGCGTGTGCCGTGACCGATTGATCTGCCATTTTCGGACACGCCTTCTGTTCTTCCCGGATCGGCGTCCGGTTATATTCTATTGGCTCTGAGGTATAAGAAGGAAGGCAGAAGAACCGTTCTCTCTAGTTCGCTCTTCCACTCCCGACCTGGTGTCCTGTTTTCTTCGGCTCCTTGCATCCTTCGCCCTTTCTTCAACGCCGCTCTCAGTTCATCCGTTTCTTTGACTTGAAGTCAATCTTCGCAATGGCTCAATTCCAGGTCGCTCTCTACGCACTCTTCTTCGCTCTCCTTGCATGCATCTTCCAGGTTCAAGCGGGTGAGTAATATTCCTGTTCCAGTCTCTAGGCTGCGTCCTAATATATAACCTCTTCCCTTTAGCTCCTCTTGAGGCTCGCCAGATCGGTGGTCTGCGATGCAACATCGCTCGCTTGTCGACCGTCCGGAACCTCTCTGCAACGAAGAAAAGTCTGGCCCAAGTCGACACGTCAGTGTTTTCATTCTCCCCGTCTATTCTGCGGCGCGAGTATCTGATTATTCCTCCATCAGTGCTGACGCTGCGGCGGCTGATGCTGTCGCGACTGCGCAAAGCGGGTTGGACGCCGCCAGCGATGGTATCTCGACCATCGCCCAGTCGCTCTTTACCGGACAGGACGCGCCCGCGGAGGCCAGGACCCAGGTTGGCGATGGGCTGACGAGTGCTAAGGCTGCCTTGCAACCCCTCGTTGGGTAAGTCGTTACCGTCGATCGCTCGAGGGGACCTGTCCGAACTTACGGTATCCGCCACTTTCTCTAGGACCGACCCGGCCGTTGCGCAAACGATGCAGAGCCTCGAGAAGACTATCTCGGCGGGACAGTCAGTTGTCAACAACTGCAACTAATTTGAATGATTGGGCGCTTAAGGTTCTTGTTGTCGGACTCGGACTCATTTCTACATTATTCAGTTGCGGGGGACGCCTTGGCCTACGTCACTCAGGTCGAGGCGTCTGGGGCTTACTCATCTCCTCACTTTCACCGCCCTTCCGTATGGACTTTCCTCGGTTTGATAGACTGTCTATGATGTCGTATATAAGCCGGACTTGTTTTACATACGTACTATAGGTGGTTAAATCGAACTGTACGTCTATGATGTTATGTGTTCGCCATTTGTGGTCGCGAATGGGGTTGTAGGGTTTCGTCAGAGGGATTGAGCATGAGCTAGGTCATAATAAGAAGCACTTCGTTATACATGTCGGAGGCCTGGTCCTACCCCCATTTTCGGATGAGAAGAGAAATGTAAGCTCAGAAATCAGTACTAAACGAAACCTCTTTCCACTCCTCCAAGCGCTTCGCTGCCTCCTCCGTCGCCTTCTTTGCAGTATTATAGCAATCTGTCCCGAGCGCAAGTCCTTTCGGGAAGGGTTTCCCCGCAGCAGATCCTTCACCCCTCACAACGTCAGCAACAACCTCAACTCCCTTGAGTGGATTCCCGGGCTGCTTCCCATTCACGCCTACCAAATTATGATTAACATCCAAAAGGCATGGAAGATGGGGTGGACTGTACTGACTTTGAATGAAGACCTCGAATTGCTCGACAGCCTCTCGATAGTCGGCGATAGCGGTTGGCTTGGTCACCCGCCTGTCTGATTCGAGGAGGGCGGTACGGAAGTATCCAAAGTCGACGCAGATGCTTCGAAGGCCTAGCGGAGAGATTTCATCGTGGAGTGTCTCCGAGATGCCTATGAATATTCTAAGCGGTGTTCGATAGATGTGAATGTTCAAGGAAGTGGAAGCCGTACGAACCTCGAAGCGCCCACTTGCTTGCGGCGTAGATACCAGCGAACGGATAGCTCCTGGAAATCACGATATCAACTTCTGGGATATAAATAAGTTAGGGTGAGTCCGACGTACTCCCATCCGACGATGGATCCAGCGAAGACGATAGTCCCAGTCTTTTTCTCCCTCATGTAGGGAAGGACAGCCCGAGTAACGTTGATGGCGCCGAAGACGTTCGTACTTCGGATGTGATCAATTACAACTTTCGACGAGGACAAGGGCACCAAGGAACATACTTGAACTGGTCGAGAGTCTCTTGAGGGCTAGAGAGATTGAAAGCAAGTTAAATCCAGTTCCCAGTCCAAGGGAAAGGTTGTAACGTACGTGTTTTCCTCCATAGCGCCAAACATGATGTACCCTGAATGGATGTCAACGAACGTACCGACCGCCCGACACCCTCATATATAGACAAACCAGCACTATTGACAAGGACGTCAATCCGACCATGGATCGCAGCAGCCTTCTTCGCAGCTTCCTGGAGGCTCTCAAGGGGCGAAATGACGTCGAGCTCGACGACATCAGCACCTTTGGCTTGGAGATCGGCGAGCTTCGCCATGGAACGCGCACGACCTGTCGCGATGACTTTGTCTCCACGCTTGAGAGCTTCGAGAGCAAGTTCTCGTCCTAGCCCAGACGTAGTTCCTGTGATGAGCCAGACTAGTTGAGGCGCCATTTATTGATATCAGGGATCCTGAAGACATCGTGTTGCAACGAAGGTAAGGACCTTTTATGCAACTGAGTGTGTTGTGCAACTTCCAGCTTTTCCGCTCTTCTATCTTCGTGTCCGGCGCTTTCTCTAACGCACTAGGTAGAAAGGCAGCCTTCGAGAAGCAAGGACAAGTAAGGCACTCGGGGAGGCACGGAGACTAGTAGAAAGCTGACGCAGTCATAGGTGCTCCTGGTGACGACAGAACCTAATAATAGAGATCGACTCCCGGAATGTAAACCTTCGAAACGCTCAAACAACCCAGAGTAGCTGTCATGGAATCTCACATGAATTGGCAGTCTCGAAAGGGTATTACAAGAAGAAAACTCACAGATCATCAGGTGCCACCCCCCCTCGATCGAATACCAGACGACAGAGGGCCAGAGTTACGACTTGGCGACCATTCTCCGCCAGCTTCGCAGGGAACGCCATGGCACGAGGCGTCATAAGATTGGCAGGATCGTAGAGGATAGTCCTTTCGAAGTTCAATGTTCCAATGTTCGGCCTTCAGGAGACAACGGTCCTGAAGTGGCCAACTAGTAGTTCGGGGCGTATAATCCTCAATCGCGGGGAAGAAACAGGCCAAGAAAATCGCTGACATGGTGGTAGGAAGCAAGTCATAATTGTCTTGGCGCCGAAAATGATGGCTATTTAATCTTATCTGGGGTTCGATACCCCCAGGTCCGTCTTTAAGCTTCATAGCTCTAACTCATGACTTCTCGTGATCCTTTCCAGTGGGTCAGACTAAATTTACACAAAAACTGGAGGGGGGGAGGGAAACTGGGCGTTGAGGCCGAGGCTACTTATCTAGATCAGCAGCAACCTGAAACAGAGGGTGAGCCGTTTCTGCAGTCTGCAAGATGAAGAATATGACAAACAATATTGCATATCCTTTCAACGCCATGTTCCACGGGCTACCACAACAAAAAACTTCGAAGGCTATGTTTTTTCCGATAAATTGGTGTATCGCGGAGGTTCTGGTGTTCCCAAAAAGGAACCTATCACGACGATCACATTGCGTCAATCATTCGGTTCAACTACTTGCTTCCCTCCTCCATCGTCGATTCCAGCCTGTCTTCGACTTCTGCTTTGATTCATATTCAAGTCCAAACCAAGTGTTCCAACTTTCGCATTCTCGAGCTTCAAGGAATCATTCTCATGATGAACTATTTCCTGCGGCTGGAGCAAATTTTCCGGCCGAAGGCTTGGGTTTTCCAATATCTCCTCGCGCAGCGGATGAAGTCGACTTCGGCCCACGGATTCGTTGCCTATGAAACTCGGCCACCTGTAGACGCGCTCCTTATCGATGTTTCTGGCAATCTTCATGTCGGAACCATTCCAACAGCTGGAGCAGTTGATGCCTTCGAATCTCTGATGAATTCAAGCATACCTTTTCGATTGTGCAGTAACACAAGCAAAGAATCGACCGCAGATCTCGTGAAGCGACTTGATGATATGGGCTTCAAGGTCACAGAGGCTACACACGCATTATCTCGAGCTCCATTTCGACAAAAGTACGAAGACGATCAAAGCGTGGGACGTAGGCTCGTTTGGACGAGTATCGGCGCTGTCGCGCAGGCTGTCAAGAATATGGGCCTCAAGGCGTAAGTATTTCTGTCCTATCTTTCGAATCTCCGATACGTTCAGACTGCTCACACCGGGTATGTTATCTAATTTGACGTTCTTATTCTTTCAGACCTTATCTCCTTCTGAACGATTCTGCTCGCGCTGAGGTATTGGCTTCCCGCGACTGGGACGAAATGTCAGACCCTTCAAATCGCAACTACGACTGTGTGGTCGTTGGATTAGCCCCATCTTTTTTCGACTATGAACATCTAAACACTGCGTTCCGAATCTTGAAAGGCGAAATGCAACCACCGGATATCTCCACTTCACAAGCCGAGCGTCGAGAAAACGAAAGATCCACAGACAAACCGGTTCAAGCCACAACACAGGTGCATGCTTTCCTCCCGTTCGTCGCCGATCACCCCACTAATCGCCACCCATCAAGAAAATTCCGCTTATTGCAACCCACCGGGCAAAATACATTCAGTCGGGCTCTGGTCAGCTCTCATTAGGACCCGGACCATTTGTTGCTGCCCTCGAATGTGCAGCTGGACCTGGTGTGCAGGCTCATGTTGTAGGAAAGCCGACTCGAGCATTCTTCAAGATGGTAATCGATGATTTTGGATTTGAGGCGAACGGAGAATGCGTGGAAGAGGTGAGCCGGCTTGACGGTAAGCGACCGTTTTCTGTAAATGGACATGATCATCAGGGTGTGTTCCGGGCGGGCCAAGGCGGGGACGGCCCTATTCGGAGAACGAGAAAGGGAAAGATCGTCGTGATAGGCGATGACGTTGAGGCAGATCTTGGCGGCGGTGCAGTTGAACTGGGCCTTTGGAGAGTGCTTGGTGAGTGTTACCTCGTCATTTTTCTTCCTATTTTCTCCGTCGTGTGACTGGTGAAATGGCGAGTGTCGATCCTCCCCTTGCTGGGGATGCGCCATTTTTTTTATGACATCCGGTCCACCCTGGTCCACCTCATACCCGAACACCGAGTATCCCTTTCTAGTGGTGATGAAGGACTTTTTCTTTTTGTCGATTGTGGGTCGACAGGCATTAAACGCATAAAACTCTTATCCGCGAGGCGATGGATTAGCTATATCCCAGATCTTGAGCTGACTATCCACATTTGAAATAGTGAAAACGGGGAAATACCGTCCAGGCGACGAGAATCGAGCAGGGATCGTACCTCCCGATGAGGTGTGCGATTCGTTCGGAGCCTTTGTGAAGAGTCTTCTGCGTGACAGTCGAGATCGACCTGAACACTCGCGTATCAGCTAGTTATTCTCGCGAATCACAGACCCCACTCCAACAATTTGCGAAATAAATGGACTTTGTTTGGTTTACTGGTGTCACTGGAAATCTTCACGGTCACAGGCTTTGTCTAATCGATAGTCCACCTAAAGCGTAGGTCGTCATCGGGATTAAATCTCTTTGGAATCCTCGATCTCTAATTCCCCTAATATCGATGAGGTCAACACTTCACTGTACGGCGCAATGAGTGCACCCATAGATCTTGGGCTTCCAGCATTCATTACTGCACGCTCACTTTAGCGTGGATCATGTGCTGTTTAGCCTTCGAGTTATACCCGCCAATAATGCACCCTCGTGAAGGGAACGAGCCACAACTCATAATCACTGCGTAGAATTTTACCAGGTTACCTGCCTTCGTTCCATAATTTCCAACGGGAGTATCCATTTCAAATCATGTCCTCAATGTGCGTCGCAGACTCGAGGATTCCTTTGGAGCACCCAATCCACGATTCTAACACACTATATCTGCAAGTATGATCGACGTTGGTTCGCTGCATTTGAATTCGATCTCCGTTCGCTAATATCCAATTCCCATGGGTCAAACCTTATCGCTGCCGCCCACAATCCCCACAACCTCGCGAAGCTTCTGCGGAAGGTCCGACAAGATCGTCAGTGTTGTCATTGGCCCAGAATAAATTAACCGCGGCGTGGGATGGAAAGAAGGTCTCAAGGAGGGCACAAGATAAAGGCATCGTCCTCGTGAATCCAAAGCTTACTAACATTAGCCACAGAATTTCCGCCTCTAATAAGCCTAATAATAACGATCTATTTGAACTACGATCTTCCACACAACAGAAATATGCACAAGTGGGTCCACGAACCCACTGGCGGCCCACAACGAGGCATCGCAGTTGATGATCAGCGCGAGTCATTTTGGATGCATCTTGTGGGTGCAGCTCTTGCATTCTAGACCTTTTCCAAAATACTGGGATCGATGTATCCCCTTCGCGTGGCCGCCGTTCGTTCATACTACGTCTTATGGTTAGTGACTTTGCGGTCGACTATCGCCTTGACTGTGTGCACTGTGAAGAGAGGCTATCTTTAGGGCGACACACCTTCCTACGCACAGAAGCCTGGACTGGGGCGTGAAACGGAAAGTCAATTCCAAGTGATAGGGACAGTTAGAGTTGTCCTGATCGGTGCGGCGATTAAGATGTCAGCCAAGTGCTGCTAACTTGACCGGATGAGTGGACTCATCGCTGGAAACCTACAGCGGGAAAATTTGATCAAGACGAGAAGGGTGGTGTAAAGGTGTGGAAGAAATATTTGTCTGGATCCCTGCTATCTAGTGAATGACTATCACGACTCGAGTTCCTCCTAGGTCTCTAACGCCTGCCGGTAACTAGATTTGGAGCCGGACTGCACGCCTCATTTCTAATTTGGGCAGCACTTCCACCGAACATCGATGGATCAGCGTGCACGTCACCTCTGCTCTATATGGAGGTCAACTATTTCTGGCAGGCTTCTCATTTCTCTTGACACTGGCAAGGGTTTCGCGGGAGACTTAACGGGGGAAACGGACGGTCTAGAGAATCTTCTGAGAGTCTCTTGGGTTTGACAGGCTTCGACTTGAGTAGGATGCACGTTTATGCGTGCTCCATAACACGTCTCGCGGGAGGGACAGTTCTGATCAGCGGCCGTTAGCAAGCTCAGTCCAATAACTCTATGTTGAGCGTAATGCTTGTTAAAATGACGAATGAATTTCTATACGTACATTAAGAGTGTGAAGCGTGCCGATGATGAGCCAGACGACTGCGAAAATCCATCCATACCCCAGGTAGAAGAAATCTAGCTGCGCCAGTAGTACGGGATCGACAGCTACTCGTGGAGGAAACGAGGTTGCACTTGAAAGTTCATATCGAGGGCTGTCAATCATCTGTTTTCAGGGTCGCTACGGTAAAACAAGTGCAGCTGTCAGTGTCATAGTGGTGCGCTGCCCAAGCACACCTCACTACCCGCGAGCCTTTGTAAACTTAATTGTACGTCCTAACACGAGAAGGACGCGTGTTTCACCGTCGCGGGCTTGCAGAACTCGGTGTTTAAGATAATTATAACTGTTCCCCACCCCACATTTCACGCGATAATTACGAACGGATTGGCTTCTCTGCCCGGGGAATACCCGAATACATTCCGGTAACTAAATCCAAACGGAAGTCCAAATTAGAGTTTCCCATCGAGAAGGAAAAGTTGCCCTGCGTCTTGCTTCGTGACACGAAGCAACATTCGCGGTAGAACACCTGCTGTATCCTAACCTGTGAAGAGACAGCGTCGTCGTTCAATCTTGGATAACGGATGCTTAAAAAGATCAGTTCACCTTCACATCTTGAGAGTGGATTCTTTGGATTTGCAAACCCACAAATGGGTTCGGAAATGAATCGCTGTCGATTGATATGCTCATAGATCACTATTTGCCTTCTTCATTCTCTTCCACTGTGGAAGGGTGCTCTGTCAATCATCTGTCTACAGGGTTGCGAAGGAGGAACACACGAGCAGCTGTCTTGCTCAGTAGTTCTCTGAACTACATCACATGGCTACCCGCGAGCCTTTGTAAGTTTCATTATTACGTCCTGGTTAACATGAGGTGCTCCACAAAAGAACGCGCTTTTCAACATCGCGGCTTTCCAAACACTCGGCGATTATGAGAATTTATATCGTCTCCCACCCCACAGTTCACACGGTATTTACGAGGTCACTAGTCACTTCTTGTGTGCATGTTCCCGATCATTGCCACAAATCCATTCCGCCAAATGAATCCAAGGGAAAATCTTAATTAGAGTTTCACATCGAGAAGAACTACTTTGTGTCTTCACAAAGGGACACATTAAACATGCTGCAGAACACGCATTAGATCCCTACCTTGCGAACCAGATGTCAGACGAGCCGGTGTCTTGAAGGACTAACCGCCTTACTTCCACATTATCCAGATTCTCGAGATTAACAAGATCCCAAACAGCTTCCACACGAAGTTCATACCACCGAACACTCCCCCCATAAATCATGATTTACCTCTCTTCCTGTCCAACTCCGCGCATAAGCTGCATGCATCGGCAGGTCGCGAGTTGCACAGGCGAGACTGATAGCAGGAGACCTGAGGAGAGTACAAGAGTTCTTAGGTTCGACCGAGTCGTGAGTAGCAGGCGCAAAGACCCGGACTCAAGCGAGCTGAAACATAGGCGGTCCGCTTAAGGTCCACCTCGCTCAGGCATTCTCACATCCAACCATCTCGCGGAAACACCCAGAGCGTCCCGATAATTTATCACCGAAGTTCCGAGGGCTAGCATAAAATACATGGGAAACCCACAGTACCCCCAAACGTTGTGGTGCTACCCGCCAACTTGTTCCGCGTACTTTCGTTTGAACGTTCGACCCTGAGGCCTGATGTATAAGGAGATACTTGCCGGGCATCAGAGCTTGAGCCTACGCCGTCTTGGAGGCTTTAAGGCGGCAATGACAGCTTCACGACGAACCCACGGGGGTCAGTGAGGCCATTGATCCTCCTCCAAGTCAGTTTTATAAACATATTTGAAACGGGAGAGGGTGCTTTATTACTCTCCGAGGGAGCATGCAGGCCGAAATAGGAAGAGAGAGAGGCGCAATATACCTCTTTTGGAAATTGATAATCTAAAGTTGACATAATGTGTATCACGAGTCGACGCCGGTATCAGTGACGCTCCAGCTCCACGACTACAAATCACCAATGGGAGACGGCCGATCATGAGGATAAATTGGCTTTGTCTCAATTCTCGCCGTCGAGTGTCGTGCAGCCATTGGCCAATGGTAGCCGTGCCGTCACGGTATGCTCACTCTAACCACCCTCGAAGAATTCCTCACATCTATGTCCTGGCTAGAAGTCGAGCGAGCTCGATCTCAGTCAGTGTTGCCACTTTCTACTTCGACAAAGCAAATCCACGACGGCAACGACTCGAGACAATATTGAGCTTCACGAAACAGTTAATTTACCCCCTAGATTAAACCGAACCCGACGACCCACCGGCGACTTCAAAGCATCAACTCAAACGCCAATTAATCCGCATATACTATGTAACCTTGTTTCGGTCCTTTCCTACGTCTCCCCTCTCCCCTTCTCGACATTAATCGAGAGCTTTTCATGATCGTGTTTTTCGATTCCCCTCGAAGTAATCGCGTACTCTACGAGGGCCATTTCCGAAATTCCTGAAAGTCTCGGAGAACCGCGGCTGGTACGAGCAGATCCCCTTCCTGCCGTCTACCGTGGCGTGAGCGTGCCGTGTGAGATGCCTCCCTTCCCATGAGCATCGAGCTTAATTTCAACTTTGCTCTATGTGTTACATCCGGAGCCAACAGCAGGCAGACGCCGATGCGTGGGTGTAAGATATGTAAGGACCTAGAACCACTCCCAACGTTCGGCAGAGGTACGTATTCCCTTCTCCAAGATGGGATTGCACTTAAACCCGATGAACGTCTATTGGTGTTTATTTCGGTCACTAGGCGACATTGTGGGCTTGACCCCCCACTCCCTTACGTCCATGTTCATGGATTAGTATCGGACTTTTAGCTACAGGATTTTGTCGAGAGCTTAAGCTGCGTTTGGGCGAAGGGGAGGTAGAAAGCAAGTAGTCCCGGGCCCATACCCTCGTTCCGGCTTAATTCCGGCGTCGAAGCCAGCTGCGAAACGAAAACGGTTCAGACTTTCAAGTTCTCGCCGGCCGCGGAACAGGTGAAGAACTAGAGTATATATCTAAGAAATCTCGAACAAGTGAGTGAAAGAGATCGAACGAAGGATCACCTCCCACCAGCCATCGTCTGCATGAACGCAGGTCTCAGCACACCGGTCGACACCCTGGGGTTAGTCACACTGCTTGAATATGGCATCGAAAGGTTATAATATGACGTTGCCTCTGACTCTGGCACGGAGGAAGACGCAGATGAGTGCGATGACCGGGACGAAGAACCACCGAAAGCTGCAAGTGGGGGCAAAGGCGACAACGAAGGACTAGGGGACGAGAACGTTAAATGCTCAACTCCTCGCGGTCGAGTGGGTCCGGAGGACGGGGATGGAACGTGCGGCCCATCGACGGCCCCCATGTCTTCACCGTCGGAAACACCCAGCTCATCAACTTCTTCTTCGTCCCCAGCCGGCGGCCTTGTAGCTCGCTCTTTTTCGCGCTCCATCTGATGCGTGATGTAATCCGGCTGGAGCTGGTTCGGAATATGCATGTGCCGTGCTCCTCTCTCCGGCCGTTGGCTCTTCCTCCACCGATCGTCTGGGGCGTCACGAGCGTGGCTTTCAACAGCAGGAAAGCCATGCATGCAGCCATCGCAGGGCGGGCTGTAACCTCGGAGAGCAGGAGGGGTCGCCAGATGAGTACTGGTCGTTATAGGGCTGAAAACCCTGGTTCGTATTGGGTTGGAATCGGATGGGTGGGGGTATGAGGAGAGGTAACCGGAGGAAGAGGAGAGGGCACCGGAGGAAGCTGCCGCCGTGGTGTGGTTTCGATAATGCCTCTTCATGTTCGAGTTGACGTTGAACTCCCGACCGCAGTTTGGCCATGGACAACGGAACGCTAAGCGTAGACCTTCATCAACAAAACGAAGAAAGGAAGAAGGTAAGTAGAGGAGTGCTTACGAGTAGCCCCCGTATGCGTGTTGACATGTATCCTCAAGCTACTCGGCCTGTTGAACCTCTTAAAGCATGTAGGGCAAGCGTGTTTCTTCTCGGACGGAACAACGTTGTGGAAATTCATTGGCATTCTGGACATCCCGTGTGTAGGCGCTTGGAAAGGAGGTGCGCCGCGATAAGCGCTGTAGGTTGGCCGCTTCTTCGTCGAGACATAGCTGGGGTCGGGCTCGCCCTCGGAGGCGTCTTCTTCGCTATCGCTCGCATCCGCTGTCCGTTGATGAGGTTGTCGGCATGGAAGGTCCGGGGAGTCTGGTGATTGTGTAGGTGGACGAGGCTGCGAGCAAGGATGTTGCTGAGAGCCTAAGCTTAAGCGAGTATGGGTTGACGCATGCGCCGCTAAACTCGGGCGCGGAGCAGGCGTTTGTGCGTGGGCGGCGACGGTGTTAGTGTGTAGTGGGTAAACCTGCGTGCTCGATTGCGTGCTGGCGACTGCCTGACGTCGTCGGCCTGATACATCGCTGCGGTGTGGGTACGACTGTAGGTTTAGATCGGTGTGTGGGTGAAGATCCGGCGCTCGTCGGGAGTTTGTGGGCGGTAAAGCCGCCGAAGACACAGACGAAGACGTAGAGGCGGAGGAGCAGTGGCAACCGGTGATTGTGCATGTCGAGCAGGTACCTGTTCGGGCCTATGATGAAAAATTGACAGTTAATCGCGCTCGGCGTTCATGGTGAAGGAAGATTCGAACTCACGGAGACTGTCCAGTCATCTTCTCTCCGTTCAGCCCGTCCCTGTGAATGAGGTGCGCTGTGTTGAACACGCCCCTGAGTCGATGTTCTTGGAGAGGGAAAGCATGGTGAACGCACCTGGGAACATCTCGTGGATGCTGGGTAGGGAGACTGCCATCGTGGAAATGTGACTGGGGAGTCGGAACTTGGAAGTGCTAACGGAAATGTGAACGTGAAAGTAAAGTCGACGTGGAGAACTTGGTGGTACCTCTTGGTTCTTGAAGTTATATAGCGTAGGATGGACGAGCGGCTTGAGGAAGAGGGCGGTCAGTTGAGTTACTGGCTGGCTTCTTGACTAGAATCGAGGTCTTGTTAAAAAAAGCTTCACGTTCGATGGTGGGGCCGTATTTAAACAGAAGATTAGATCGGACTGACCGTAACGTCCATCAATGCCCTCCGTTTGTCGCCGAAGGATTGGCGCGGACCCTGACGGCCTCTTTTGGGAGTGCAGTTGGCCGAGAGATTGGCGAGAGATGGCGATTCGCACCAGCTTGACTCGTTTTTGGATGGGTTTGATTCCGACGTCACGAGGAGACGGACTCCCCTCTAGGACCGATAAGTTATAATGTCATAAACGTGGATTGCTCTACGGCAGCAGCACTGGCACCCGCTCCTTAATGGACTTCGAGGCTTCGACAACCCCTTGACTCACGCACACAACGGCTGGGTAATCGGAACATTCTATATGATAAATCGATCAGCGGTGTTATGTTGATTCGAGATTGCGGCAGCACGGAAGGGCTAGAGACGTGCGTTGCGTGTTAGTAATTCTCATCCCGTCAACAGTCAGAACGTACATGAGCCGTATTCGAAGAGAAAACAAATTGTACGAGGTTCTTTCGTCAGAGAGGTGGGTTATTTATACCTGTCAGAGAGGGAAGTTTCCGGAACATATAACAAAAAGGATTGACCCTTCCCTGCCTGCTGCCTTTCCAACGGCTACTGGGGAGGGCACGAGAAACGAAAGGTGGCCAATAATATCGATTACAAGAGCAGAAAGTTTTGATCAAAGGAACTCCGGGCAGCTTTCTTCGATACCAGATGTCAAAAATAGATCCTCCATCAGGTCGGCGCTTCGACAGTCCGGCGTTCTGCAAGACGGTGATACCTTGGAAAAGATCAACAGGGATAAGTCCAGAGTGATACCCTGACTATCCTCTCTAAAGCTGCACAAGAATGTGGCACAACACCTACACAGCCAGATAAGATTAGACAAAGTTACATTAGCGCCCGTGCCGGAATACTTCGGCCCGTCTTCTTGGCTTGGCATTGCTGTGTCTGTATGCTGGTGCCAAACATTCCCGCTGGCAACGATGACGACCGAGATGCCTCCGCATTCTGTCCCCGACCACCATCGTGCCGCGTCAGAAGGTGCTTAGCCATTTTGCACTACGATTCGGTGGATTTCTATACCTTGACCTCTGAATCCAGCTGACCCTTCCAATTGAAAGATGCCGTGAAAACGAGAAAATAACATCCAGACAACGAGAATCGGGACAGAATCTTTCCCCCAGAGGAGATGCGCGACCCCTTCATGGCGTTCCTGGAAATATTTTTGCTGCAAAGCAAGTTTGAGGATCAACCTGACCGTCCGCGTATCGGCCAGTTACTTCGCAAATCACGATTTGCACACCCTCGTGTCGCCATCTCATGATTTACGACGTGGAATTAAATGGAATTTGTTTGGCTTTTTGATGTTATGTCAACGCCCTCAAGTTCTTCGCAGTCGTTTGGGCACACACCCGATCGAATAGTTCCAACCCACAATCACACCCACGTAGGTTTGATTGCCCATACAAATGAAGGACACTCACCACACATCGCAGAATAACGGAGGGTATTTAGGCCCGAGAGCACACAATGCACGAACCGAGTCTGCAAACATGATCGACGCTGTTTCGCTCCATGCGAACTCGAAGTATGTGCATTGTGAACCGCAAATTTGCGTCCACCCATGGGGCAAACCTTAACCTTCACTTCTGGCCACAAACCCCGAGTTGACATGGGAGGTCCGACGAAATCGACAGTGGTGTCATCGTCCAAGAATAAATTAACCTCGCCGTGGGAGAGCAAGGTAATCTAGATGAAGAGCCCTCCCTGGGGAGTGAGTACCGACATTCCGCAGCTTCGCATCTTCTTCAGAAAGGCCTACTCCCAAAAATAAACAACCTCTGCAACCTAGGGTATTCGTCTTCGAAGAAGCGGACAACAGGGAAGCGCCGTTTCTAAACAGCGTCAGTCATGAGAATGCGAGCTCATTGGTTCGAGATATCCCCTTCCAGTGGAGGGTTTATACTACGGGTTATGGTATAGCAGTCGGTTATCACCTTGACAGTGTGAGGCCACTCTAAACTTAGGCCGACACACCGTCATACCCGCAGAAGCATCGAGAAACGGAGGAAATAACCAAGAAAAGTACACCAATGCCGATGCCGGACAGTCGACATACATAATCCCCATTTCACTAGATCGTTGGGGGAATCCGATTCCTACTGTCACCTACAGGTGCGAACACGCCCGACCGAACAATAAACTCACACGTGGTAAAGATTATATCTGTAGGGGAATATACTGACAATTCAGAGTCGTAAATTGTCAAGGAGTCTTGAAAATTTGAGTGGAAATATTGCATACACGTAGACCAGTATTATCGAGTCTAGAAAGGCGATCATTTGAGATTGCTTCCAGTCCTCTAAACGCCCGCCGGCAACTATACATTTGGCCGTGCTCAAGTCTCACACCCCATTTTTGTTCTGCACGAACGAGATCGGGATCAGCGACAGCTCGGCATGTACGTCATCCTCCATATGGCGTACAGCGCTAAACTAGTTTCAGCAGACTTCTTCGTCTTCTTGTCAAGAGGGGAGGCTTTCGCGGGAAGTTTAACGGGGGAAAAGGCGGTCTAGATGGTAGTTAACTGACAGGATTTGAATTGAGTGGGTTTTCTGACTCCACAACACGTCTCGCGGGAGGGATGCACTCTCCAGTGGCCAGCAACGCACTCGGTCTCATCTCTATATCAAGTAAAAAGCTTGCTGAAATGACGAATGATGTTGGATATGTACCTGGTGGCGTGCTTCGAGGATCCAACACTCAGATGGCGAGCTTGAATGACTGCGACAATCCTCTTCTACCCCAGGTGGGTGACGGGATCCGACTACGACGGTGATAGATAATCAACGACGGCTCATGGCAAAAGCGAGGCTCCACTGTAAAATCCATATCGAAAATATCAATTGAATCATGTAAGGAACATCTGTCAGACTCGCTGACTCACTCGTTCTCTAGAATACATCTCCTGGCTACCCGCGAGCCTTTGAGGCCTTCCTCGTTATGTCTACCATGTCGCAAACATAGGGACCGGGATAGGGACTAGCACAGAAGAATGCACCTTTAAACGGCGCGGCTTCGCGAATACCCGGCGTTTAGTATAATTATATCTGCTCCCTACCCACATTTCACGCGATAATTCAGAAGGGATTGACTTCTCGTGCCCGGTCAGTGGGATATTCCGGCAACCAAACCCAAGGAGAAATCTAAATTCAAGCTTCATATCTGAATCAACAAGGAATTACTGATTTACGTCTTCACGAAGGAACACATCTGATTCGCTGGAGAGCACCCATTGGAGCTTTAATGCCCGAGCTCGATTCTCGGAATTCATGAGCACCCAAACGGCTTCGGAAATAAGGTATCATTAACCAATAGGGTCGTAAGTCACTGTTTATCTCTCTCCTGCTGTCAGACGTCGTGTATAGACTGCATGTGCTGGGGAGTGGCCATGGAAGGACGCTGCTATGGATCCCTCATGTGCTAGGCATCGTGAAGTTGCCATGAGGACAACTAAAATGAGTAGGAGCCTCTCCATCCAAGCCACGTAAGCTAAGTACACCATCCGGACATCTTCACATCCACGCATCTCATTGGAACATCCAGGGATACTCTTCCAATTGACCTCTATTTACATACTTGAAGGCTAGCTACAAAAACCCAGGCCCACAGTAGCTCCAAATGTTGTAGTGCTACACAACAACTGCTCCATATAATCTCCTTCGTACGTTCAGCTCTAATGTCCAAGGAGATACCGGGCATCAGAGCTTGCGCCTGTGTCTTCTTGGGGGGTTTATGGCGGCGATGTCAACTCCACTATGTCCCACGGGTCCATCGATGGAGTGATGTGTCTAACTCGTCTTTCCGTTTTAATTTCAATTTTTTTTGCGGGCGGAAAATGAGAGAGGGTGGTTCACTAGAGTACATACTTTCTGAGCGAGAATGCAATGGGAGCCAAAATAGGAAGAGAGGCGCAATATGCCAGTTTTGGAAATTGACATTTCATTTCCGCAGCTGACAGGTCATGTACGAAGCGTATCACGAACTTAGTAACGCGGGTAGCAAGGGCTCCCCGACCACGCAATTACCGATCGGGGAGTGCAAGTCCCACGAGGATCGCGAGTGAATTGACGGGGCGGACAAATATACTTCAACTTCTCAATTCTCGCCGTCAAGTGTCGTGTCGTGCATTGTCCGGGCCGTTGCAAGTCTAAGGCTCGCTCTAACCACGTTAAAAAGCAAACCTCACATGCCTAGTACCGCTCGCTGTAGAACACGAGTAGCAAATCTGAGGTCAGCACAGATGACACCACCTTCCATCCTTGACAAATAAGTTCACAATGACAGTCACTCGAAACGACTTGAGCCTTAATCTTACGAGACAGCCAATTCGTCTTCAAAGTCAGATTCAACCCGAGCTACCGGCGGCTTCGAGGAATTGGTCTAAAGGCTACTCAATCTGCGCACGCACGCGGTCCCTCAACGTCCAAGACCGTGTCTCAAGATCATGTTTCACGATTTTTCTCGACCGTACATACCGCCTCAGGAAGCCGTACGAGGGCCACTTCTTCCTCTAACGAGGAGCAGCGGTGCCTCTTCCTGCCGTCTACCGTAACGTGGCATGTGAGGTGCAGCTGCCTCGTTATTATCCCACCTATTGTCAGCGTCGAACCCAAATCAAACTCTCCGCGTTACACAAGCAGCTGACAGCAGACGCCGTCACGGTCGTGGGTGGTAAGTGTCTAGAACCACTCCCCGCGGGAGAGGGTCCTTCCATCTCAAGATGTCCCAGCGCGAGTTCAACATTCAACCCCGAGAACGACTCAACGGTGCTGATACCTAAGTTACACATGTGGCAGTGCCGCAGTGGGATGTAGTAGACATTTGCTCTCTTGTTATTGATTTAAATAAGTAACCGCAATGTCAGAGATTCGGAGATGAATTTGAAAGCGCAGCTCGTTGAAGAACATCTTCATCTTCATCGAACGCCGAGTCGAAGCCAACGAGCGAGAGGTGTACGTCCGACGGACGAAAAGGTGAAGGGCGGAGAAGAGGAAGAGGTCCGACGACGGGCTGGAAAGATCACCTCCCTCCCGCCAGGGATTGGACGAAAGCGGGCCTCGACATCGTTGATATCCCCGTATCACCTAGGTTTCTCGATCATGGCGTCGGAGGAGTTGTAGCGCTGTTTCACCTCCGAGTCCGAGTCCACTGGAGACACCGTCAGAGACACGGGCGGAGACGGTGACGGTGACACGGCCATTAGAGATAAGACGCACATGGATGGAGACGGGGGCGCGGACACCGCAGCCTGAGCTTGGGGACGCAGACGATTGAGATTGAGATTAAGGCCGGCCGGTGTGAGGAAGGACCCACAGAAAGACGAGAATACCACGGACGGAGGTGAGAGGGGCACCGTTAACGAACGAGAGGAATGAATTTGGATAGCACAGTGGGTCAATAGTATTAGGAAGATTGGGGCGAGGGGGAGTGCGAGGCAATGAGGCTGTGGACGGGAGCAAGGGTCAGCCATACTTGTCGGTCGGTGCAGAGAACGCGGTGCCTCCGGCATAAGTCAGAGGATGCGGACGCGGATGCTTTGACTTCCATCCCTTCGCCATCCGACGCGTCGACGCCCCTCCTTCTTCTTCGTCCCCAGCCGATGATGACGGCCTGGACCATATACATGTGCCCCAGGCTTTCGCGTTCCTTTTCGAGGTGACTGTATGTACGCAGTACGCACTATGCATTGCTGTACGTTTACGCAGTCGTCTGAGCTGGAGCCCGTTCGGGTTAGTATGGACGGTCGTGGCTCGTAGCTTGCAAAAGGCCCAAGAAGGCCTGGAAAGGGAAAGGGATGCATATAAAGTATCACCCATCGTGGGCCCGGGGGCCAGTGTAACGTGGGGGAGCAGGAGGGTGTACATGCGGGACGACTCGCGAGTCGTTATGGTGTGTGTCTCGAATTCGGATTTCGGGTTGGGTTGCGTCGGGACGGCCCGGGGCTGGGCGGATGGAGGACTCAGGAGGAGGCAGAGGCAGAGGCTATAGTGTCGGCGCATGTTGGAGTTGACGCGGGACGTTGAACAACGGACAACGGAAGGCTAAAAGTAACATAGATGGTCAGTGACATCTCTTGAGACGTGGGGAGAAAAGGAAAGGGAAGTGGTATTAAAAGCGGGAGCAAGGGAACAAGGGAAGAGGAGAGCTCACAAGTAGCCCCCGTATGAATATTACCGTGTATCCTCAAGCTACTCGGCCTATTAAACACCTCGAAACAAGCATGTTTCTTCCCCGACGGCGGTGCGCTAACACCAACCGAGTCACGCCCTGGCCTATAGGCATGACGGACATCCCGTGTGTATGTGCAAGGGCTGCGACGGCGCGAGAAGGGATGTTGGGTCCAGGATGCACGCACAGACTCGGAGCCTGAGCGCTGAGAGTGCGTAGGGTATGTTCGAATTGATTGGTATGTGCGAATTGATGTAGGGTGGGGATGGAGCGAGCCCTCTGAGGCGTCGTCGTCGCTGGCGTCGATTGGTTGTGGGTAATGTGCTCGATGTGGGGCGTGGTGGTGGGGTCGGGGCGTGATGAGGTTCAAGTTGGTGGGCGCATGGGAAGGCGCGCACACTCCGACGCAGCGCCCGCAAAACGCGTTTGTACGAGGGCGTTCAACGCATGCGTGCGGGTGTGGTGGGTAAGCTTGCGGGTGTGAGTGTGGACGACTGGGACTCGGTGCGCGTGTCACGTGCGGAAGGGATGTTTGGAGAGACTCATTTGAGAAGGGTGCATTATCTTATCTTATCTCATGATTTCACTGATGGCTCTCCACACAAGTACGCCCTTTAGCGCTTTATCTGTCCTCGTTACTGACCGCTCCTCCCAGTGCCGCTTGAAAGTAAAATCAGCAACATCGATCCTTCTTTCCTCGAGTTATGCCTGGACATCCCCAAGGAAATCGCGAAGCCCCAACTGCCCTCAAGTTCGACAAGCCCGACATCGACACTGAACGGTCCCGATTCACAGACCACTACCCAGACGCCTTCACCGACACCTACGGCACGGTCATCTACAAGACGGGCTCTGCCTGGCCAAAACGCGAGGGCGGTCCGGATGCGCAGCCATACATTCGCGAGATGCGCCCGGTCCACGGCCACCCCATTACCTCCTCCTGGCCCGAAATCCTCAGGAAAGCCGAGGCATACCTCGATGGTCGTCAGGTCGAGTTTACCGCCATCACAGGCTTCGCCTTCGCCGACGCTGGAGACAAGACCCCCTTCTGCCCGCTCCTGGTGACGATCGGTGTGCGGCCCAAGACTGTCGCCTGACGTCGCCGTCCGCAAGTGGACGACGAGCCTGTCCATTGCGGGCCCCAAGCTCCCGTCCCTCAATCCCCTCGTCGACAGGCCTATCACGTCCACACTCGGCCTCGCCGTCGCGCCCTCAAGACGCCCTACTATGACTCTAAGGGCTCCGTCCGCCTGTACCTCCGCCGCCGCCGCAAGGACAGCGATGGCATCCTCGCTCTCACAGCCGCCCATGCCGCTCGCCCTCCCCCCATGCACCGCAACACGGGGTTATCGCGCAAGGACAGCGACCGGCATCGCGAGGATCCGGAAATGGTCGCACTCGGCAACAAGGCCTACGAGGACGCCACTACCGCTATTGACTCTAGAATCGGCACCGTCCAGGATATCAATGAGGAGGAGGCAGAGGACAGGGAGGGACAGGGTCGTTCGGCTGAAGGCTGAAGGCAGGGGAGACCCCGAGAGGGTCGACATGGCCCTCAAGGACCAAGGTCGCCCAGCAGGAGGCGGATATGGCAACGGATAATATACGGCAGCTGGACCGCCTTCACACCCGCATTACCAAGTTCATGCCAGGGACCCCGAAGAAGCGATGCATTGGCCACGTTCTGCACGCCGACCCCATGGCGTCTCCTCGGACGAACCTGATGGGTTCACCGTCGACTGGGCCGTCATCCAGCTCAACACTTAAGGACGCTTTCGATTGGGGCGAATCGCGATTTCAAGGGGAACAGGGTTTAGTATACATCGTACATCCATCTCGCCAGCTCGTCCCGCAAACAATTGTTTCATTCATTCATGATCGCACAGGCCCCAAGATCGACAGGGAAGCCTACCGGAACCTCATGTTCCCCAACTACAAGGACCGGGCTGGCTACGAGTCGGCCTCCTCCAGATCGTCGGCAGCGTGCCCGAGATCTAGAGCGAAATCTGTGAACCCAAGCAGCTCAATGCACGTCATTAAGAACGGCTTGACCACGGACACTACCGTCGGCTGGGTGAACGGCCTCAAATCCCTTGCAATTGTCCGCCACTACTACATCCACTACGACCTCAAGCTCAAGTTTACCGCCCTCGAGGCCAATATCGTTCCCTACGGCGGGCGCGACTCCGGCTCTGTCGTCCTCGACAGAAATGGCCGTATCGTTGCCCTGCTCACGGGTGGTGGCGGCGTGACCGATGACGAGACCGACGTCACCTTCGGTATGAACTCGAACCTCTCATCATCAAGGAGACCTTGCCTGGCTGCCGCTGTATCTACGACTAGGTTTGTGCAGGGACCGGCTCGACGTCGATGTGCCCAGTCGCGGGTTGCCGCCGCTCATCCGGTTCAGGGTCACCCACACCCAGACCACACCCTCTTAAGTTTGCCCACCGCCTCCGAGTCTTTCGAATTCGCAGCATCGTCAACCGCGGCGGCCTCTTCTCATTCGCGAGCTACGGCCCATCCTCACCCGGGCCCGGGCTCACACGAGCACCATCATGGCAATCTACTCTACACTCACACCTAGCGTACGCGTGCGCACCACCCACATCCGTCCGCCTGTCCGCCCTCCTCCCCTCGTGTAGAGTCCGAGTCCGTCATCCCTATGGGAGTTGCTGGTGGCGCACCGCCGGAGAAGGAGAAGGAGAAGAAACACACGTGTCCGACGTGTTCCAAGAGGTTTAATAGGCCGAGTAGTCAGCGGATACATGGGAATACGCATACGGGCGCTACGCGTGGGTTCTCTCTCTCTCTCTCCATTTCATTCTGTGTTTGTCGTTTCTTGGTCCCCTTTCTCTCTCTCTCCGAGTCTCCTCGTTTCTTCCGTCCGTCTTTTTCTTGCCCCCCCACCTTCCAGCTCCCCGTTTTGAAGTTTTGAAAAGGAGGACTAACGGTCGGATTCGTTACGTAGCATTTCGTTTCGTTGTCCGTGGCCGAAGTGCGGTCGGGAGTTCAATGTGAACTCGAATATGAAGCGGCATTATAGGAACCGCACCACGACCTCTTCCTCTCCCTCGTCCTCGTTGGCCTTCTCCATCCACCCTTCAGGCTCCTATTCCAACCCAATATCGTCAAATGCAGTTCGAAGTCCAATACCTACAAGTACACATCCTACTTTCCCGCCACCCCTCCACGAAGGCCTATTAGACGAACGTCGACCCGGGTCCGCACGCTCCTCGTCCTCGTCCTCGTCCTCCCTTCTCTAAGTCTCAACCAGCTCGACCCCTCTCCCCTCGTTCAAGCCCCCACGCTCGTCCCTACGCCGCGCACCCACCATCACGCTTTCGTTCCCCACATCGCCGTCTGTGCCAGCTCACTCCGATCTCCGATCCCTCTCCACTGATAACCCATCCCCGAGAGGGAAAGTGAAGGACTCACATTCTCCTGCCTTGTCGGCTTTCAGCGGTCCTGGGACACCAGACTCGAGGTCTTCCCCGCCGTCTCGAGGAATCTCGTCCACACGGTCACCTTCGGTGTCCCCTTCGGTATTACCAGACGAGGTGAAGTGGTGGCCGATCCCCGAAGCCGCGCTACAACCCGTCGATTCCATATTGGAGGAGCGTGGCTGATGAGAGGGTGTCGAATGTGTCGAGGCCTGCGTTCGTGCAATCCCCGGCGGTTGGTGGGTGGAGGTGACGTTTCTTTTTCCCTTCGTCGTTTCTGAGTCTCAGCGCTTCTATATTTGCTGCCTCCCCGGCCATCGCTTTCTATACACTATGATGACTCCATATTGGCCCTGGAATCTGTAGCCCCAGTACCCCTCGTAACCCAGTTCCCTTGGAATTAAAGATGATGAAGTGAAAAAATGAATGAGAGCTCAAGTGAGGACCATTGCGTGGCGCGGCTGAGAAAATGCATTTTTTCTAATCCTGTCACATAAATTTTACATGGAACATGCCATGGCACAGTAATCGACTCTTCCATCTTTGATGTCTCTCCAACGGCTGCTACGGAGCGGATGAGCCTAAACGAAACAGCTGGAAGGAAGACGAGAATAGAAGGTTTTTGAGTACAATAGGTCCGGATAGCGTTCTTACATGCTCGATGTCGTGTATCAGCCATCCATCGGTAGTTTGAGCTTAACTCTGGGCCAGCGTAGCACCTTTTGCCACCGTTTCGACATGCAGATGATCAACGAGACTGTGTTGAGTCGGAAAAGATCGACAGGACTAGGAATGAGATACATTTGATGGGCTGCTCATATATAGAGCAATATGAAAATGTGGCGCGACTGAAGGAAGACGAACAGCACAACCGGACGCCTTGAAGCCGCTGGATAAGATTAGACGAAGTCAAATTGACGCTCGTGCCGGAAGACGTCGGCCCGTCTTCGTGAGAGCTTGGCGTTGTTATATCCGTATACTGCTGGCAAACATTCTCGTCGTTATTGCCAGCGACGACGACGACTGACTCCGCCTTGAGTCCGTCCCCGATCACCATCCCGCAGCGTTAAATGATGTTTAATCGCCGTCAAGTTGGATTACGACTTCTTCAAGGCTGCGAACAGTCGATTCGAGTAGCGACTTATGTCCCGAGCCACTTGTCCCATTCTGGGCCCTGGCACGAGTCGAGCTGCTGCACTGGCCACTGGGTGCTACTTGGATATCCCTCTGTAACCACCAACATTTTGGGGTGCGTGTCTATCTAGCGAGGTATCCCTACCATGGCTCGGAGGCAGATGATCGACGAGTCCGCTCTCTTGAGCTTCGAGGGGTAAGGCGCAGGGCTACATAACCTCCTCATGGACGTCCCCTCTCCCGCTAGTCAACGAATCGCACAGAATTTTGAACACCGAAAACTCTTGTCCACGACGTCGACGCAGTGGATCCTCTCGCATACCCCAGACCACGAGATTACCACTGACTTGTGAGATAGGGAACACTGTTTAGGCCACGACCGCTCTTGTAGATGAGGAAGGAAGGAAGGACCTGACCATCCGCGTATCGGCTCGTAGATCACGATTCGCAGACCCTCATGTCACCATCTCAGGATTTGCGGATTAAAGGGACTTTGTCTGGCTTTCTGATGTCATGTCAACGCCCTCGAAATCTTGGTCGTCATTTATACTTTCCACACGGCCGATTGAATGCTTCCAACCCACAATCACGCGCATGTAGGTTTGGTTCAACTTTTGTTAGGCAAGGGCAGTGCGTTCATGACACGTCGTAGAACAACCCTGAGACTCCCTGAGAACCCCCAACATACAATTGGAGTCCAGAGAGCTCGTGATCGACGCTGGTTCGGGGCGTTCGGAGTCAACATACGTACGTACGTGAATTTCTCCATCCTCCACTATCCAATTAATTCCCATGGGTCGAACCTTATTGTCTCCGTCCACAACACCCTACAACACCCAAGTCCCGGGGAATCGGGATTCATGAAGTTGACATGGGAGGTCCAACGGAATCGACAGTGGTGTGATTGGCCAAGAATAAAATAGCCTTGCCGTGGGATGGGGACTTTCATTGCCGGCAATCTGTGGATTCGCATCTTCCTCTGGACGGCTTGCTCTCTGGATCCAAAATAGATAGCCTCTGAAACATATTTGTATTCTAAGAAGCAGGGGCCTCAACGAGTGTGCACAACACGGCAGCGCAGTTCCTTATCTGCGTGAATCATAAGGGTGGTAACATCGTCGGTTCATCGTTGTCGAGCTTCTTCAAGAATTAGGCTCGAGATATCCCCTTCCAGAGGAGTTCATGATACGGACTATAGCCTAGCGGTCGGCCATTACCTTCACGGTGTGAAGAGGCTCTATACTTAAGCTGACACGCCGTCATAAAACGGAGGAAATAATAACGAAAAGGTCCACCAAAGCCACACGGCAGGCGCGATCCCCATTCCGCTAGACCCCGCTTCTTTGTGTCAATACAGCTACCAACGCGGCCGAGTAGACTCGTCCTTTAGAACATACGATGAAGACAACTCCACCCACAGCAGGATGAGGGAAAATAATCATGAGGTGAACTACAATTCTTCGTCTGTAGTAAAAGTCGCATCTGGAGGGGCTCACAAATTCGCGACGACTGAAAGCAATAAATGGGCCTTAGGTCTCAAATTTGTCAATCGTCAAAGCGATTAAAATTTTGAATGGAAATATTACATACGCGTAAACTCAGCGATCAGGAAAGGGAGAATCTGACGTTGCTTCGAATCCTCTAAACGCCCGCCGGCAACTACACATTTGGCCGGGCTCAGGCCGTACGCCCCATTTCTATTTTGGGCGCGACTTCCACCGAACAATGAGGGATCAATCGATCAGCAACGATTCGGGGTGCCCGTCAGCCTCCATATGGCATACGGTGCTAAGCTATGTTCGGCAGACTTCCTGGTTCTCCTGAGAAGGAGGTAGGCTTTCGCGGGAGACTCAAAGAGGGAAAGGACGGTCTAGATGATAGTTGACTGACAGGCTTTGAATTGAGCGGGATTTCTGACTCCACAACACGCCTCGTAGGAGGGGCGCGTCTCCGAAGCGGCCATCAGCACATTCGGTCTGACCTCCATATCCAGTACGAAGCTTGCTAAAGGATCGAATGCAGTGTAATACCCATATGGTGGCGTATTTTGAGGATCCAACATTTCGATGGCCGCGGCGAGCTTGAATGACGGCGAAAATCCACTGCTACCTCAGGTGGACAGGATCCGACTTCAACGGAGGTACAGTAACAGAGTCAACAACGGCTCATGGCGAAAGCGAGGCTCCACTTCAAAATCCATATCGAAGCTGTCAATCGCCTAAGGGAGAACACAAGAACATCTGCCGTACTCACTCGTTCTCTAGAGTGCATCACCTGGCTACCCGCGATCCTTCGAGGCCTTCATTATTATGTCTACCATGTCATAGACACGGGGCTAGTTGCAGAAGTACGTGTGTTTCGATGACGCGGCTTTAAGAACACTCAGTACTCAGCGGTTATGACAACTCTAATTATATCTTTTCCCCACCCCACAGTACACGCCGTAATTACCAAAGTATTCACGGCCAATGCGCGTTCCTTCTCACCGCTGGTGTGAGTGCTTTACTAAAGTCGAGTCAAAGTGACATGTCAAAAAGAAAGAAACAACTACTTCGTATCTTCACGAAGGAACGCACTTAATTCACCGTAGAACGCTCATTGGGTCCCTATGGCGAAGGGAGACGCCATCAACGTCCAACCCTAAACCTTAGATAACGAGTGCTTCTAATGCTTGAGTTGATTCACTTTGAACCTGGAGCCGGTGTCTCAAAAAACCGCCTTGCCTTCACGATATCTCTGCGATCTCTCAAACGGTTTCGAAAATGAGATTTCGTCGAGTAGCGTGCTTGTGAATTACCACTTGTCTTCCTCTTCCTGGTTAACGATTCCTCGTGCGATCCTCATGGCACAGATGTCATAAAGATCATTTTACACTTGAGTATCTGCAAAAAGCCGCATCACCTCCAGTCTGGAACGTATATGAGCTTTGCGTCCTGTTTAGCAATGCGGTGCTTAGGCTTACTTGATTGACGCGGCTGTGTCAATTTCACATACACGAAGTCACCGAGAGGGGGAAGAACCCGGCCGGATGGTGAGTTGCGCGAGCGAGGATGACAGCAGGAGAGCAGGAGAGCAGGAGAGCTCTTAGGTTAGACCAAGTCGTGAGTAGCAAACATAAAGAACTGAATTCAAGTCAGCTGAACCGTAGGCTGTGGACTCAATGCTAGTCACTCTCAAGCACTTTAACATTCGGAGGTGTTCTCTTAATTTATCACTAGAACTTGAATGCTGGCAGAAAAAGCCCCACGGTAACCCCAAACATTGTAGTGCTATACGCCCACCGCTCTGGGAAATTCGCCTAGTGCCTTCGACCCTGATGTCGAGGGAGATACCGGGCGCCAGGGCTTGAGCCTCTGCCTTCCTGGAGGGTGTAAGGCGGCAATGACACCTTCAGCATGACCCACAGGGTCGATAAGGTCGTTAATTCCTCTTCCGAGTCTGTTTCTTTACACCCCTATTGGAAATTGTAGAAGGTGCTTCACTCTTCTCTATGGGAGAGCACAGACCGAAATAGGAAGATAGAGAGCGGCGCAATAACCCTTTTGGAATTTGACATTTCATTTCTGAGGTTGATATCATGAGCCGGCGCCGATATCAGCGCTCCAGCTCCATTTCCATTACTCCCGATCATGATTCGGGGAGCTTGGGGATACCGCAGCAGAGTCGACGGAGAGGATAATTTTACACAATTCTCGCCGTCAAGTGTCGTGGTCGTGGCGTGTCTAGCCTGGCCCGTTGCAACGCTCACTCTACCCGCACTCAAAAACTATCTCGTATGTTACTCTCGTCGAGGCTAGAAGTCAACCAAGCTTGATTGCAGCAAGCGCAGCCACCTTCTAGCTTGTCCACGTAAACTCAGAACGACAGTACCTTGAAACAACCTTAAGCTTGAGACAGCCAATTCACGTTCAAGATCAAGACTCAAATTTAACCCGAGCCGCCGGCGACTTCAAGGTATCATCTCGAAAGCCGATTAATCTGCGTACGATCCTCGCCACGGTTCATGGTTTCCTTCCCGACGATAAGGTTGTAAAGACGACCTAGTTCCGACGAGGTTAGGATGGGTTACTATAGGGGAATACGAGCGTGAGCCAATGCTTAAGTTTTCGTGAGGGTACCATTTTGTTCTGCTCTTAAGTTCGTCGAGTAAGCCGAATCTTGATTTCGGTGTCGAAGCCGATGCTTGAATCGCCGGCGGTCATCGAGGGTTAAATTAATTAGAATCAGGAGCTAGCGCTACTGAAGTTTGAGGATTTCCCATCCTCGATTGATTCGTGGGCTTAACGGTGTGAACGCCGAGGAAATTTGAGACGGAGTCAAAGGTGCGTCCAATAGGTATCGCGGGGACTGGTGACAAAGCTTGGACGACGTGTCAGAGCGGACGAGGACGTGCGTACCCCCAGGGCATAAGGAGCTGTACAGCGAGCATGATTCATAAAGGCTCTTCAGCTTCGAAGTGACAAGGGATTCTGGTGAGAAAGCATACGACAAGCAAGAAGACGCCTAGGGAAAGTCTCAGCACTGGCACGCTCAGATTTCTCAGTGGCGTCGCCGAGTCGAGTTCAAATTCGTCCGCACCCTCACAGGACATCAACCAATCCTCCGAGGGTAGTTAAGCGTGCTGACGAGGCTCTCTTGATGGCCGCCAAGGACTTGACAGGCCTCCGAGTGCAGTGAGAGGCCAATATTCAATAGTTGAAGTACATCTCCCGTCTCGGATGCATGTTGATCTATCCTGATTGTGGGGGATATGGTCTGTCCGTGGTTAATCGTCGTCATCGTCGATATCAGCGATGCGAGGATAATCCCTCTCAGAGCCCATGCATGACGTCGTAATCACTCAAACTGGGTCCTCACATTCGCGATCGGGCAGATGGATCGGGAAGTTGAACCAGGTCACCGGCCGATCGCGACTCAATTGTTCGCTCAAGCGGGCCGCCGATCGATAGCCGCTCCCCGGCAATTCCCTCTAATACTGCACCAGCGTTGGCTGTCTCCGGTTTGCGTTTCCCCTCCCCCTCCGTCCCCGAGGTGAATTCAAGCTTGCCGCTGCCAGCTCCCTTACGTCGTCTGCACGCTAGTCTGTACCGATCCGATTCCGAATCGAATCGAGAAGCAAGCCGGCAACTCAATCGATGGCGCCGCGTCTCCTCAGAGTCCTCACTAAAGTCTGCCTTTCGCTGCTTATAACTTGAAGGCGTCTGAAAGATCGGACATACGTCCCTTCTTCGCTTTCACTGTCCTCGTCTTTAGACTTCCTTCACTAGTTCCATCATGACAGTCTCCCTACCTAGCATCCACGAGATGTTCCCAGGTGCGTTCACCCTCTTTCCCTTAGAAAATGACCATTGATGAACGTGTTCGACATAGCACACCTCATGTACAGGGACGAGCTGGACGGTGGGCAGGCTTGGGGAAACTACCCTGTGAGTCCAATTTCTTGCTTCATCATGAACACGATTGACCTTTACTCTAGTCGCCTACTACCGTCAATGCCTCGTTCTCGACGTGCACGGTTGTCGGATGCCACTGCTCTTCTGCCTGTTCCTCGTCTATGTTCTCGTCCACCTCGGCGCACACGCATACTCCTGCCACCATTTCCGGTGACAGCTGGCACAGTCCAGGCTCCGACGCGCAACCACGTCACGATAACGGACAAGCGTCTGTCCCGGGCGCTGCGTCGGAGAGTCTGCTTCCCTATACGCGCCTATCTGCACACCAACCTACGCACACGCAGCCTCATGCACCGCCACGACCACCACCAGGACACCTACTGAACCGACAGCATAAATGTTCCCGAGATGGACGCGAAAGTCACCACGCACACTCACCGCATCCACGCGACCAACATAACCAACAGCCAGTGGACATCAGCGATGATGAAGAAGACGCCTCCGAGGGCTCCTTGGGGGACTCTCCTGTGCCTTCGAACACGCGAATACCAATGCACCACAGCGTCCCACCCCATGTCGTCCAAGTACATCAGCCACTGTACTTCATGAAAGGCATGTCCATGATTCCAATGACGGCCGACGGCAGCGCTGGAGTAGACGGAATCCCGTCTGGGAAGAAACACGCCTGCCCCACCTGTTTCAAGCGGTTCAATCGACCGAGTAGTTTGAGAATACACGCTAACACGCATACTGGCGCCACTCGTAAGTTCCCTCTATATACGCTGTGTTTGTCTTTCTTCGCCACCTCTCCTCTTTCTCCCTCGTTTCTTAAATTGCCGTCCATCCGTCTTTTTCTCGCTTGACTCCACAATTCCATTTAAAATTTGAAGGCTTACGTTGGCATTCTCGCAGCGTTTCGTTGTCCGTGGCCAAACTGCGGCCGCGAGTTCAGCGTCAACTCGAACATGCGTCGACACTACAGAAACCATGCTATCGCCTCTTCGTCCTCCACCAACGCTCCGCCAGCCTCGAACTCAACTCAAGTGGGAAGCCAACATATTCACATTATCCCTATAACTACCTACCCTGCCGTACCAACTGTTCTTCGAGGAGAGATACGTGCCGGCGCTCCTCCTTCGCGTCCTCACGCTCCTACTCCTTCCAGTGGTTCCCTTCCTTGGTGTGGTGGGTCAACGCACGGACAACCACACTCGCACTCGCACTCGCACTCGCAGAGACTATCCGAAGACCTCGATCGAAGCCGTAGACGTTCGGAATGGCATGCACACAGCCCGAACCAGTTCCAGCGGGAGGAGCGCGTTGCGTATTACCGACTGGAGAAGGAGTTCGAACGACAGGACTCAGGGAGGCGTGGATCTCCGAACACCGAGGAAGAAGTTGGCGGGCTCGAGGATCCTCAAAGCGGGGATGGGGGCATGGAGGTGGACCGAAAGCCGCACGCTCCTTCTCCTCCTAGGGCCCTCTCGCGATCAGCTCGACCTCGCTCCCTCCGCTCATGTCCACAACCACTACATCCGTACGCCTACCCTCTCCCACCCCCTCGCGCCTTCGTCCACTCGCCCGACTCTTCCGGGTCGCCCGCCTATTCCAACACATCTCCACCTCGCCTGTTGACTCCCGTCGGCCCCTCGCCCTCTCCTTCCCTCTCGTCTTTTCCATCCCTGTCCGCGCTTAGCGATCCTTCATCTCGATCCTCTCTAAATCATCGCACTCGTCTATGTCTCCGTCCGTGTCTCCAGTGGAGGAAGAGCCACTCTACAACCCGTCGACGCCTTACTCGCGGTGCTTGGCCGACACGCGAGTCTCTACGACGTTGAGGCCGGCGTTTGGGTAGACATTGGGGATGCTCCGAGCATCTTGTGTGGCCCAGTGATATGGACGAGACCTGCTCGGCGCCATCGATAGCTCCCTCCCGCTCATTAACCTTTCTTTCTTTCTACCGGGCCACTGCACCGGTGTTTGATGTAAGTCCGTATATGCGCGTTGACCGTCTCGTAGAAAGGATTAGATTGTAGCCATATCCACTTTACTTATACTTACCCTCTTCACTAGTAAGTATTGCACGGCCCTCATCCGTGATAAATGATATCTTTTCGAAAGCGGTTCCGAAGCTCTCGATTCTCGACAATAGGGGTGGAATTCGAGCTCTGTGTCTGGGATTGGTGTGTTTGCGGCGCGTCGACGTTCGAACTCATATGAATCAACCCGGTTCTAACATGCGAATTACCCCGATAGAGACTTGAAGGTAAAGGCAGAGGAAGAGGAAGAGGTGGAGAGAGGCTCGCAAGGCCAGGACAGTAGAGTTTCCTATACACAATCGAGGGACGGACACCGGAGGCAGGTAAATGTTGACCAGCTTGAGGATTCTGAATCTGACGAGGAGCAACAAGTTGGTCCTCGACACGCGCATGGACTTGGTAAACACCCGAAGCCTAGCTCTCAAGCGATGCCGTTGCCCCTCAGACGATTCTACCACTTCTGCGATGGTCCCAGTCGCCCGCTCGACCTCGAGTTAGCGTACTCACGCCACCCTGCTGCTCTCGTCTCGTCTCGCCCCCTAGTCTCTCGGACCTGCCGTCATGTCGAAGCGTTCCCACGCTTAGCGCCCGCCTTCGTCGCATGTGCTCCCTTTGTTAGAGTTGCACACCTCAGAGTGGTTAGTCATGGTTCTTGGGTGTGTTGTGTCTTCCTTGTCCTTATATGATTACTTACGCTACCGTAGGCACAGTAGCACATATTGTGCCCTGACTTTGCGTTCCTCCGACACGTTGCCCGGGCCCGTCTCTCTCACGGTCATTTGTCCACACATTCACTCTCACCATCGCCCACAATCGATTGCCACTAGCGTGGGTAAAGCTTTATAAGTAAGTGGGGGATAAGGGGACTCTGGAGCCCTCATCATGCTTGCCCCTCTATCCAAACTCCACCATGCCACTGAAGGTCGGGGACATCTGCGAGAATTGCAGAAAGCACATTTATCAACGAGGCCAGTGTGGTGATACCCCTTGTCAGAAGTGCTTGCCACCTGGTCAACTCTTGAAGACGTGCAGCAATTGCAGGTTCATTCGGTACTGTGTGCGTCACTCGTTCTCTCTTCCTCATCTGTTGTGCGACCAGTTCTAATTGATATTTTTCCACCCTAGAGCAAGACGTGCCAGAAGGGGGATTGGGCTATACACAAGATCGGTTGTCGTGTCGCTTGCAATATACAGGATATGCAGAAGCAGCTCTCTGCAGAGACGCGGGCCAACTACAAGTCCTTTGTGGAGTGGTGCACAGATACTGGCCCGTTTAGTCATGCCGCAATTAGCGCTCTCGGGCTTCATTCTGACATGAAGAGAATCGGTGCGCTTATGTTGTCCATCCCTCAGCTGATCTCATTCACTCACCAGTCCGATACTAGACGACTATGCCTTCCTGGTTGACGTGGCAACAACCTCCACAATGACAAGACACAAACTTATTGACGACGGGGAGAAGGTCCAGTTCATCTTCCGATTCACCCATGCAATTCAGTCGGCCAGATGTGCCTCTATGGAAGAGACGCACACCATGTTGGACTGGCGATTTACTGCAGGTGCCCAAGCCACTGAAATGACTCTGGCGCATCGCCCCGGTTTAATGCGCATATATTTCACGAACAAAGCTTTTCCTTTCCCGCTTGACGGTTACACCACCCCCATTGATATTGGGCCTGCCATCATTGTGGATATACCTTATGATCCTAACTGGTTGGCGACGCTGCGTTCCCGGAAGGACATGCCGATCCCACCCGGTATTCAGGTGAGTAATCCAGTCTCCAGTTCAATATGAGCAGGGCTCATGCAACGGGATTTTGATTCGATTTCTATCCAAACGCAGGGTTCTTACGAAGAGCTTATGTCCAGAATATGTGCTTGAATATGTTCGAATATACATCGGTGTACATTAGATCAGCCCTCAGCTATCGTCTCAGAGTCCTCATGGTGTCACGGTGAAATGGCTTATAGAATTAGAGGATAAGCAGGCTATGTTTCGTCCTCGTCATTGGGATGTGATGACCTTTGTGGTCTGCACACAATAATGAGGAAAAGTCTGGGAGACAATCAGATTCAGGAGGAATGCTGGGCTTATGAACGAAGGGGCGGAACGCCGGCCAGAAGATGGGCATACCCAGATGTTCTGAAAAAGTCATCCAAGTTAAGGCTGTGTAGACATGGAGTACTTGGTCCTCGGGAGTCTGTACATTTGAGCCACGCGAGTCCATACAACAATCAAGCCAAATGTAACATTAATAGGGTATATAACCCTCCTTCCAATCGCATTGGATTGGTTGAATATGGACCTCAATCCATGTTAGATCAGGAATTGTAACACCTGAATGATAAGGCAGTTCCGTGGTTGCTCCGTGGCACTGGCGGTAGCCCATCGAATCGCATTTATGCAGAAGTGTGAGACGAAAAATTGAATCAACTTAATTGAAAGCCAATTTATTCCTTCTGGAATAGGCGTATTGCTAATTCTGCTTGAAACGTCTCCCAAATTTCGAGAGGAAGACGGGGTCGAGATAATTCGGGCTTCCCGGTGGGCTCTTCTGTGAGAGTATAATTCATTAAATATGTGTGGGGTGTTTGTTTGAGGTGGTGGCAGAGGGTTCCGAGCGACGTGCCTTGGGGCTTGAAGGGGGTCCGATACTTCAAGTTGGCCTTGATAAACAGTAAGGAGAGTTGATTATCAAGTGGCCATAGTTAGGAAGGAAGACGTCGGTCTGAAAATTATCCCGGCCCATACCTGGGATTGAAAGACGATTTACCGAGTCCTGTACCGGTCTATTAAAACAATACAGCAGGAAGGGAGACAAGAATAGAGATTTTTTGACCATAGTTTCTCCAGGTAGTTCTCTTCAGTTCCACATGTCTCCTGTAGGACCTATACTGGTACCTTGGGCATCTTGGACGGGGGTCGTATAACCGAGTCAGAAGATATATGGGGCTAATATATCTGAGTCAGTAATGTCGATCCCCTGGCTCCTGTTGTGGCCCAACAGAGGAGACGTCGAGACCGTAAAGTTCATCAGGAAACTAATAGATAAGATAAGAAGCCCTGAGATTGGCGCCCACGTCGGAAAGTCTCGGTCCGCCCAGAAGCTCGGCGTTGTTGTGTCGACATACTGTAGCCAAACACGCTGGTCATCGTTTCGAGCGTCGTTGACGACCGCCTTCCCTCCTTTCAACATCACCGTCACTCCCCCGACAGAGTCCTCTTCCTCGCAAGTACGAGACGTCGGCTCAAGCGACAATGTCCGATTCAGGTCATATGTAGGCTGCGGGAGGCGTTCTCTGTGGTCCCTCTTGGCAACCACCAAAACTGCGCGGCGCAGCCTCTCCGAGTTAGCGCTCGTACGCCACGGCTTGGAAGCTGTGTTGTCTAGAATCAACGAAGTACGCGTCAAACAGCTCTTTCCTTAGTGAGCTATTCATAGAATGTGCGGCCGCCCTACCAACAAGTCCGTTCTCTCGAGCTTCGACGGCCACTGCGCAGGCGGCTCGAATTCCGACGCGTCGTGGGCTCTTTATGACGTCCGCCGAGCGTACGCAGGTGGGCGAAGCAAGTTATTATTGGGAAAGAGCGTTGGGAGAGGTATATAAACGAGGTATGCAATCGTCCATTTCTCCATCAACAACTCGCTTCATTCATTCCCTACTCGAACTCAATCAGTTCTTTGCAACCAACTTTCTAGTCACCAACTTCATTTCAAAACGTTCCCTTATTCGCCATGTTCGACAAATTAACGTTGTTCTTAACGCTCGCCTGCTTCTTGTCGACCGTCCTTGCGACGCCTGTCCCACAAGCCACTACCTCCAGCAACAATCTCCAACCATTCACGGGCAACTGTGAGTCACGTCTTCCACATCCTTTACTTCTTCCTTGCTGACACCCCGGTTCAGTGGGAGGATCGGCCCCACCTACCGTCGTCCGAGCCGACGACGGATATACGGTCCAAGGTCAAGGAACTTTCACCGACCTTGCGTTGGCTCTGGCTGCCTCGTGCGATGCCTTGAAGGCACAGTGCACGGCCGCCGCTAACTCGGCCACTGGGCCCGCCTCGGGTCTGACACTGGCGCAGTGCGACCAGCAGGACACTCAGTGCCGTGCTGCGATCGCTGGAGTCACCGACCCAGCAGCGAAGACGTAAGTCCGGAACTTCTAGAGTAAGAACTGCGAGCTGATGGGTTGCGTAGCGGCAGGAAAATCCGTCGTGCGGATAACGTCCAGCCATTCACTGGCACATGCAAGTCTTCCATATTCAATCCTTCCTCCTTCCCCTGTTTCTGACCCGGATATATCTAGTTGGTGGACAACCTCCCGTCGTTACCGCCTCAGGCCAGAAATTCCAAGTCGCAGGCGGCGAGTCCTTTGCCGACCTCACCTCAGCACTCGCCGCTTCGTGCAACATCCAGAAACAGAATTGCTTGAACGCAAAGGTCCCAGCCGCCCAGTGCAACCAACAGGCTAACGAATGCCTCGCTGCGGCTGCTTCTGCTGCGTCCAAGCGTCCGCGTTCTGAAGAAGTCCTAGAGGCACGACAGGTCCCGCCTCCTCCACCTCCAGTTACCCTGCCCCCTCCCCTGGCCCCTCGTCCGCGATCTGAGGCTTTGGGAGCGCGTCAGGTACCACCACCACCACCTCCTGCTATTCCACCCCCACCGGCTCCTCGTCCACGCTCAGAGGAGGGCTTAGAGAGCCGACAGGTACCGCCACCCCCGCCACCCGCCATCCCGCCTCCGGCCCCTCGTCCGCGTTCAGAAGATGCATTGGAAGCACGTCAAGTACCACCGCCTCCGGCCCCAGCTTTCCCTCCTCCGCCTGCTCCTCGTCCGCGTGACGCATTAGAGAGTCGGCAGGTACCACCCCTGCCGCCCGCTAACCCTCCTCCACCGGCTCCTCGTCCACGTTCGGAGGAAGCTTTAGAAGCGCGTCAAGTCCCGCCTCCCTCTCAGAGGTACGCGCTCTTCTCTAAACCTCATTCCTATTTCACTCATACAGTCTGGGTAATAGGGCCCCTCCTCCGCCTGCTCCTCGGCCTCGGTCAGAGGTGTTGGAAGCACGTCAGGTACCGCCGCCCCCTCCTCAGATGTGAGTCTATTGTGGTGGAAATTGTTATTTTCCTCTTATATCCTTTGAAGCCCACCTCCTCCCCCTGCCCGCGCTCCGAATAGCCCGCGACACGCCGAAATTTTCCAGAAGCGTCAAGTGAAGCCTGCTCCGCGCCCGGTCCTCGATACTCCTCCCCCTTCTCCTCCTCGGGCGTAAGTTGTGCGTTATTCATTTGGTGATCACTTCTGCAAGTCCAGGCGGAGATGGGGCGACTCTGACCCCAGCGAAGTATAACGAACATATGGACATTCCCTCTCTCTATAGTCATACATTAATCTCTAACTAACTCCTCATCTGCGTCACCGTCGATCCTTTTTATTGTTTCTAGCGAATCTTGCACAGAGAAAAAGAAAAGAAAGAATAAATACCACGTGTACAAATGAAATGCTGCTGTAATTCTACTTTTATAACCGCAATCCAAGGTCTTCCTACATATGTCGTGATCAGTATCTGGAGGCAACGACGATTCACTGGGCCCTATTGTAAAATCATTACCTCCAAGGCCTCTTATGTAAAACATTCTCGACGGAAAAGGAGGACCTGTTCCCTTCCACTCCAAGCGAGAATGCACCCCGAAAATGCAGAGACGCCAAATTCCCTTCTTGGAAATCGACATTCCAAAGCTGGCCAACTCATGAGGCAGCACCGCGACAGCCGGCCACGTATGTACCCCAAAATTATTCATCAACAAAGGTGGATCCGGAGCGAAGATCCGATTCCGTCGATGGCAGGTACCGTGCTGAACGGGTCGTGCATCATGCATCATCATGGTTATTTCGATCGACGCCTTTGACAAAGCATGATACATAATTTTATCTCTTTTAGCCACTGTCTAGTGTCCTGGAGTGCAGTTGGAGGCGATGATCTGCGCTTGAGAGGAAATCAAATCGCTAAATTGATTTGTCTTGGGTCTTCGCTCAGATGAATTAACACCATTCATGCAATCTTCATGACCCGAAACGAGCTTGAGCACACTACTCTATAAGCAAACCTGTTCCGGGTTCCCCACCGTTAGCGAGCTCAACCGGCCAGCCACTGGTGACTATCTAGTACAAGCTCGAAAAACAATTGCCAATCCAGCCACAATGTAATACTTGCCACGGATTTACATACGTGGCATCACCTCTTCCTCTTCCCTACGTACCGTGACAAGAGCGTTCTGAAGCTCGATCGAAGTGCTTCATGATTCGCCTTGCCTCCGCTGTCCGCTGCACAAGGAATTTGAAATAGGGCAGGGGCCCTCGATTCGAAAGAAAGAGAGGGAGTCCGTTTACTAATACAGGCTCGTCGAATGAGGACATGGCGCCGAGGCGTCTCCCTGAACGAGGGAACAGGACAGGTGTTTAGTTCCAAAGTGGCCCGGGACGTAATTATAAGACCTAAGGCTAGGACGTGCCCTCTAGAAGTTAAGTCGCCGGCCTGAGGCTGAACGTTTGAACACCTACTAAACGAGCTTAAGTCTAGTATGCTTGCGTCTAACGAGTCTACATTGTCAGATTCAAGCTCAAGTCCAGCTCGTCATGGCAGGTCAAACCGCATAATGGGCGAGTGGGGAAGAGGGGAAGCTTGTTCCCTCGTTCTAGTCGCCGAGCGTCGAGCGTCAATACGGATACGGGGGGTTAAACACCGTCGTTTGAGGGGTGCGAATCGAGCCTTCGAATGCCTCAAGCTCAAGCTTGAAGGATTAGCCACTGTCGAGTCATTGACTCATTGGGAAGTGTCGAGGTCGAGGGTTTAAACGCCAAGGAGTTACATAAAGGCCGTATCGACGTCGGTGTGTCTGTTGGACTTCGGAGGTTCGTTTCATACATGCGTGATGGGTGGTAGGCTATGAAGCGTGCAGGATCGTGAAAGCCGAGCAGCTGGGGTGGAGATAAGGATAAGACGGATCGCGTCAAGGGTCGAGGGTCGAGGGAGCGCCCTGCTGCGCGGGTTGTTGAATCGAGGTACCGTGCGGCAGTGGATGTACCACGGACATGATACTTCCTCCATATGTATGAGTTTTCGGATAGAAATTGACGTGTTGAGACTCCACGAGTCGACGGCGTAATAAGTAGGTAATCATTGCCAACGAGCTCTTGCGAAGTTCAAGGATCTGAATCCGACTGCGAAGGAACGGTAAGGAATCGAAGTGCTCGGCGCGTGCCGCGAAGAAAAGTTGCATCGCGTTCTCGAGGAGCCTCAAGGGGGAGTTCGCGACTTCTTGGATGTCGCTTGACTACTGAGGGGTGAGGCCTGAGGGGTAAAGAATGTAAGTCGACCACGATCATCGATTGTTCGGAGTGTTTGGGTGAAGAACTTACCCATGGCTCTAACGCCGATGCGACTAGAAGTGTGTGCTCTTCATCCCAGAGGAGAGCCATTAGGAGGGCAGGATGGTGCCTCCGGTCCAGGATCAACTCGAGCTGGACTTGAACGAGGACCGCGAACTACGTCGATCAACGTTGACGAGGGGTTCACTGGCGCTGCGCTTTACTGATCGGATTCGAAGGTGCAGCCGAGGCTAAGGTCGATGGGGGTACGTCAGTTTAAAACGAGAGTAATGCCTACCGGAGGCCGTAATGCATTGATGCGTCCTGATGGCCAAGGAGATACTTAGTTGACTGTGATGTGGAGACTCGAGTTGGTAGCTGGGCTAAAAGACAGTGACGGGCGCGAAGACACCGTCTCGCCGCGGGTCCGTTGGATGTTTCAGTCATCGATGTGTACTCTAGATCATCGGGTCGTCGGCGTCGACGTCGACGTCGATCTGAGTCCGTTGGTATGCTTCCGACCAGGGGCACGTACTCAGGGGACGGTATCGTGGGCAAGGATGGTCAAGATCGGGAAAGAGTGGCGTACGTGAATGAATGTGCGAGGATCGTCGAAGGCAATTACCCATGTGCAGGACTGCTTCGAGTTAGATCGAGTCATCGAGGAAGTATATGCCCTGTGCAGCCGTCGTCGTTGTGATCGTCGAGATACAGATAAGGGCTCACGCGCACGAATGAGACGTGCACGCTATCATCGTGAAGGATTACCATGAAGGATCGCCGCGAGGGATTGTTGCGAAAGGCGAGTCGCCCTAAAGGCAGGCAGAGAACATCTAAGGCGATTTCCGAGTCCATACGTGCGCACTTGCCTCGGTCTCGGTCGTGCGGTAGAGCAACTTGTAAGGGTATCATAGTCATTATCGCAGAGTTGAGGATAGGAGCCTCCGTGGGGTCGTACGCGTTCGAACGCGTCTCCAGCGCGGGTGCGCTCATGAAGCTTCCATAAGGCCCGGGAGTCATGGCTGCGATGAGGAACGATAAGGAGGTCACTGTTAACGAGAACCTGTGGAGGGTACTGGTAGATCATTGGCGTACGAGACTGGAGCGGGAACATACCCATCGCACACATCGATGGGACTGGGAAACCCATTCATCATTGGCGCTCGATGGCACGATGATCTCCTCATGACGCCAGAGCCGCCTAAACGGTCCAAGCGAGCCAGCTGCCAAGCTGCCAAGCGGCGAATCGCGATCTACAACCAGCCCGATTTGCTAGCCCGATCGCAAGCTAAAATGGTCCGCGCCAATCATGGAGTCGCCAAAAGCAGACTCGGGTTGAACGGGATCGGTTTGGGGCACGTACATAAACCAGGCGAGGCGGGCCTGATTTTCCTCTACTTAAAAGCCGCGACTGCGCTATCTTTCGCGTTTTCTTCCCTCTCCCTCCCTGCGTCCGAGTTCAGTCCGAGGTGAAGCTTGTCTGCGGACGCCAATTCGATTTGACTCGAGACTAGAAGCAAGCCGGCGACTTATACGATCGCATCCCAAGCCGCTCGCCTGCTACCATTAAACTCTGCTCTTCCCTATATAACTCTAAGGCGTGTGCAAGGCCGGGCCTACTCGTTCACGTTTCCTCTTTCTTCACAACCTCACTTTCAAATTCAAGTCAGAAAGATGGCTGCTGTTTCCCTCCCGAGTATACATGAGATGTTCCCAGGTGCGTCGCCCTTCTTCACCTGCAAGAACGATACTGACATTACCTTCGATACAGCGCACCTCATGCGCCGGGACCATCTCAATGTCACTTCGAACGAAGTACTCCGGCCGCGTCCATCTACATCGTCGCCTACACTATCCTCACCGACGTGCTCCATCGCCGAATGCCAATGTTCCTCCGCCTCATCATCCACGCTCTCATCACCGACGGCGTCGTCGTCCACGAAGGTGCCCCCGCATTCCCGAGCGGCGTATTCGCATCCACACACCCACTCAGCCGCCCAGCACCTTTCCCCTTCCGCATCCTCGTATAGGCCTTTCAGCAGAGATGGTGGGCGCAGACCGATTTCATCGGCGAATACCTCTAGGCATAGCATATTCAGCGGCGCGCAGTCCCATCTCCAAGCTCAAGTTCACCCACCACACGCTCACGCCCAAACGCCTGTTCCGGGTCCAAGTTCGGAGGGTGCGCCGCCCCGTGCGTGTCCAAGCTCAAGCTCAAGCTCAGGCGAGGCCCACCACCCTCAGGAGGGGCGCAGTCCATACCTCTCCGCACATCCCTATCCCTACCCCAACTCCAGCCACGAGCGCGAACGACGCCCATCCTACGCACCCCCACCGCCTTCACACCACCGTCATCCACATCTACCCGAACGACTCCAACACGCCATGGACACGGCCAACACGGACGAAGACGACGCGTCGGAGGGCTCCATCGGCGGCTCACCCATGCCTTCAAATCTAAATTCTCCCACTCTGCGGATGCAGATGCGAACCCACCAAGGTGTACCACCACCCCACATCGTCCCGGCACATCTAGTACCAACGTACACTTCCGGCATGTCGGTCATCCCACTGAGCACTCCTGTTTTCGAGGAGGCTGCGTCGGGGAAGAAACATGTTTGCCCGACGTGCTTCAAGCGGTTTAATAGGCCGAGTAGTTTGAGGATACATTTTAATACGCATACGGGTGCTACGCGTGAGTCCTCTCTTCTCGTTCGTTGTTGCATATATTATGCTAATGGCGTATGTGTGTAGCCTTCCGTTGTCCATACCCGAACTGCGGCCGCGAGTTCAGCGTCAACTCCAACATGCGAAGACATTATCGGAACCATGCTTCAGGTTCCTCGTCCACTGCCAGTACCGCGTCTTCAAGTTCGAGCTCCACGTCAAACACAAATCCGGATCCAACGCACGACCCACGTCCTATGACGAACCACCCCGCGATCCCACCTCCACCCAGAGGTGGCCTGAGCGATGCGTCTCCTGCTCCCCGCCCCGGTCCAAGCTTACCCTCGATATCGACTCAACCACGCACAGAGACGCCAGAAGACGATAGCCGGAAACACAAGCGCCCTCGCACGGAGAATGGGAATAGGAATGGTCCAAGTTGGGACGTACCCAACCCGAACCAGGCCGGTCGTGGACGAAACTTAAATTGGCGTCAACCTGAAGGTGGGGAAGAAGAGGATGATGATGACGGAGAGGAGGTGGAGGTGGACGAGTTGGCAGAAGAATCAGAGGTTGAGGAGATGGATGACGACCGACCGCCGGCTCCACGATATAGGCAATTGGGCGAACTTGAAAGTGATTCTGCTGCGCTTTCTCGTCCAAGAGCGTTCGCAGCAGCGAGCTTGTCCCCGTCACCATCGTCTTCATTGTCGTCTTCGCTCTCTCCGGCGCTTTCGCCGTTTTTGGGCCCTTCTTGGCACTCGTCCCATTCTCCCCAGTCGTCGGCTTCGTCCGTTTCCTCGTCATCTCCTTCCGTTTCCCCGTCAGAGACGAAACCACTCTACAGCCCTTCCTCTCCATATTCTCTCAGCGTGGCGGATGCCAGGGTGTCAACGGTGCTGAGACCTGCATTCGGTCAGGTGGTGGTGGGGAGCAGGTGATGGTTGGCCTCTGAGTCTGGGTCGTTCTTGTTGTCTTTCTATAACCTAACCTTCGCTCTTCGGGTCGATCTCTGCCTTCTTGCTCTCTCGCTCTCTCTCCCACTAGTTCTGTTCATAGTCATAGTTGTATACAGTATATTCGTGTAGCCTTGAGTGCCACCTTAGACTTGAAGCTTGAGTCAGCGCTAGCCAGCGCCGGTTTTTAATGGATTTCCCATGTTTCCGTGGATAATGGAAGGATAGTTGTGAGTGAGATGGGCGATACTTATAGTCGTGGGAGCTGTGTTCCGCTAGTAGGAGATATCCTTATCTAATCTAATCTAATCACAGACATGACGATATCGGGCTTCTCAGAGCGTTCGAATGTTCATTGGCGCATTCGCTCACAGTGCCTGTTGCGTCGATCAATAGTGATACTTCCACTGCACGAACCGTGTGGACCGCGCTCTCATCCACCGACTCGCTGCGCAACTAGAGTTCGCAACAAACTGAGAACGAGACTCCATGGAGCTAGTTACTCGTCCTCGATACATATCTCCAAGCGTCACTAGGATAGGAATGTCTTTGTCCTGGAAAAGTATATACTATAGAGGACGAGGGCTCAATGAACCGGCTTTTTCTTACCAGTGAGCAGAATACTCGAAGTGTAATACCCCCTTTTCGACGTAAAATGGCTGCGTACGAACGTTCAACATCGATGTATGATCTATCAATCCCACGTCGTTCTGCGCAGTGGGATCGCATTTACAACTGGGGAAGAAACTGGAAGAAATGGCCTTCAGGGTGACAATGGAGACTATAAACGTCCTCCAGCAATCATATCAGATTATGGAGCGTTCCTTGTATGTCGTCCTCTCGAGAAGTAGCTATGTAGGGAAGATCGGAAGCACGAGAGGCCCAGAGTTCGCGAGATGTATATGTATAATTACTGGGCTGCCCCGTGCAGCTCCGTACCCGTGTTACGTGTACACACCCTTCTATTCAGCCCCGAGAAACAGCAGCAAGATCCAGAAAGCATGGCCGGGGGAGAGTTAGAAATGCCGAGACTGTCGGGATTTATTTTCGGTGCGGGCGACGAGTAGCTGCCTTGTAGTAGTAGTGTTTCTCCAAATTGTACGTATAGGTGGAGGATCTGCTTCTATATTTGTGAATTTGCTGTGGAGATACGATTATAGGCCACAGTGTTACTAGATGACTTCGGTATGGTAGAGTACATTCTAGGGATTTATTTCACAAGGAGTCCACTTTCCATACCTTGGAAGGGCTTCTACTGGCATTGCGCGCATCTCTGTCTAGTTGTACGTCTCCCTATCTTTCTCTCCGCGGTAGAGAATGCTTGTGTCATGACCCCAGAGCTCAACTTAAAGTAGACCTCGACGCAGCGAATGGAATGGAATTCAAGTGGCTCCTGGCCGTCGAACAACGGTCAGCGCTGAAGGTGCGGTCGCGATATCAAAGGAACTGCACCAATAGAAATTCCGAAGAGAATGAAGGGAACCGCCCATTTACCTGACTGGCTTGGGCTAAGAATGTCGCAGAGGCAATGACATCCTGGAGGATTTCAGTAGAGCGTGGGAAGTTGCAGTTGTTCGTCTCGCACATTTCCTACCTTCCTGGGCGGCCTTTCTTTCTCAGCTCTCATATAAATACTTAGATAGGTGATAATGGACGAGTATTGTATGGAAAATTAATCATTGCACTCTGGCTCGAGAGACGAACGGTCCCACTCCAGCTCCTGTTGCACCACAGTTTAATCGTCTCTTGTGGCAGGAGTGAGAGATCTAACTAGAACTTAATTAACCTCCTTTTCTCCGGGGATCTGAAAGATTGTCGCGCAATTTTTGGCTGCAACGCGCGCAGGGTGAGCTATTTCGGGTGTCTCGGTCGATTTGTTTTCAGTCCCATCATGATCGTACTGGAGGATGAGTAGCAGGATTCTGCGTTTCTTCGTGATGTATCAAAGCTCGGTGGCTTCTTATAGCTTGGTAGCAAGGGTTTGTGGCGTAGTGTTACAGCAGTTATTCGTCTCGGGTGAGAGGGGCGATGAGAAATGCAGCGGTAGCAGCGGGATAAACGGTGGAAGCTTGAAGGACACAAAGAGGGGTGATGATCATTCGGAAGTCGTTATGTAGGAAGACTCAATAATTTGAGCTGAGGGTGATGGTTTGAGACTTGAGACTAGTAGAAGAGCCGCCGAGTTGTAAGTATAGACTCAGATGGTTGGTTCGCCACTCGTACGGTTCGAGCGTCGAAAACTCAAGAAAGTTCTTCGGGTCTATCTCTATTTTGATCATGCTTAAACGGAAAAAAGTCGTGATGTATCCTGAGTAAAGCAGACGAACAAAGGTGAGGGGTTCGCATCCTATTATGATTGTTTTTGACTCTCTGGGATACGATAACCGGAGATCCTAAGACCGGCTCCTTGTTTTATTTAAGTTACCGTCCTGGTCGAGTCTTGTGAGTCTGTTCGCACAGAAAAAGGGAATAAACGTGACGTCTACCCCTCGCCTCGACTTAATAATTTGATTTTGTGGGACTGGGTTTGTCAGTTGTGAGAAGATTGCGGGAGGATGGGAATTTATCTTTGGGATTGATCGGATGGGGCAATATCTCCTTCAAAACCCAACTACACACCTTCGGGACAATCCAGGTAACATTCTGCAGGTACTCTTATACCCAGAAGACTCTCAAACCTATGTCGAACAAGAAATCAATATTTTATCTTATCTCTTGCGGACATCTCGCAGGTCGGGCGCTTCCGAGCTGCGCGCATCGGCACCGCCTCGTCGTACCCGCCGATCCTAATGAGGCGTAAAAGGGAGGCATCATACATATTAAGGGTCGCGTGTGCTCGGGTTTGGAGGTGACCAACAAGGGCTGGGCTGATCCTCTCCCCTTCCCCTGGAAATCCCTCAAACGCCTAATCCAATCAATTTATTGATCGCACCCTGGATGGGGATCGACGCTGCCCGTGCATCAGTTGATCTACATCACGCCTTCACTCGCCGTACGCTTGGAACTTTGAATTTAGCGTGAAGTGCGAGCCGCTTGAGCGTGGTCCGGAGTTCGTATTTTGCGTCTAGCGAACGCGTACGAGTTCACCTCGCAAGGTGTTCAATCCCTCCGGGGTTAGCGTGTCTGCGAAGAACGGTGACGCGGACGGACGGCTCGGATCCGGTGAAAGGAAAGGTGCATTCAGACACTCGGTGTCTCGCGGGTCCGGACGGCGATCGTCCTCCTTCTGCCTGACCTGGGCGAAGATCCAAGGACGTGGTGCCATCCCAGTTCAGGTGTCTGCGGCCGCCCTCTGGCCTCACGAGGACGAAAATCGCAGGGCGATGGGGATAAGGATCGACACTGCTGCTCCTCATTGACAGAACCCAAATTATGCCACCATCCGATGATCAGCAGCGGTGGCTTGGACGTCTGCTTTTGTCATGGCGTATACCTGGCGTTTGATGAACAGGCTCGGCCTTCCTGGCGTCAGGGATCGCATGCGCGCTCTGGGCTAATTTATTTAAGGTGGTTTTGTAGACGAATTGAACTCGTTTGAGTATAATCTCGAAAATAAGACAGATGGGCCCAACAGGCCGCTGCCCATGCACAGGCAATTTTAACTCCGCCAGATGCGGCTGGTACCTATCAGGTCGACGTAAGAAATGAAAGCGTGGAAGGTTGTCAATTTCCGGAATGATGATGTTGCCGGAAGGTCTGTGGGGAAAATAGAGCGTCGTATTGAGAGAATATGTCTTTCATCTCTCATCTTTGCTGGATAGAAGGAGGCTTTATAGACGTCAGTGAACATTAATAGCAACCTGAAGGGAAATATGAAAGGTGCGCTACTCTGCTCCCTATAGCTATGGCAGACGGGTTCCATATGTCCCACTCCACGTCATTCCGTCATGAATGATCTACGGCGTCGATCCACGCCGGAAGTCGCTTCTGTTGCCACTGTCAGTCGACGTAGACCACATGTTGGTCATTAGAGGTTATGAAAGACAGGACTCATGACACTAGTAGTAGTTGTAGTAGACCTTTATCAGTTAAAATGACCCAAGGACTGCTATTCGATTACAGATGTCAGCGCTGTCTAGGTTATTTGTCGGTAGCTTGTGCAGCAACCTACATACTTGAAGTAGACGGGAGACAGCTTGGACGCATGTCCCTGATGTCGTCCATCACAACAATACAAGCTCACTTAGTTTATTTGTAGTCCCGCAAAAGGTTCCTTACCGCGTCCTAACGGCCGCTACTGGCAACAATAGCAAGATTATGTGGCGCAACCGAAGAATCGCCGAGAGTACAGGAATGATGTACTTGATCGACACTGCCTCCTGCGATGCTGAGAGGTCCTATGATGGTTGTATTCTCCAGAGATCACGGAAAATGTTCCTCGTCATACACTTACGCCGTGTTTGTGGATCAGTTTCTGGAAGATCAAGGACAAACTTCGTCAGCGCTTGTTGCAGATCCTCTGGTGAACGTCTCAACCCTCCGCGAGAAGCAGAATATGTGGATCAAGGGTTACGGGCGCCTGATTAACATTGAAGCTTGATGGACTGTACCCCTTTTGTGAGCGCCTTTGGTCGTGCCCTGATGGCATTTGCGGTGCAGGGGATGGAATCTCGATAAGATAAGATAATCAACTTTAGCGCCCACATATCGATGAGACTCCCACGCTCCAAACTCTGTGCTGACGACCTCCAAAGCGGCATCGGCGCGAGGGATTTGCACAAAAAAATTGTGTAATTTTGACCGGCCTCTAATAGAAGGTTCGAGACCGCCGATCCATATCTATGAATCTTCGCCATTCCCCTTCAAGAACGCTACAGGTCGGTGCCGTACACGACACACGATAAAGTCGGAGCCCATTGCCCTGGTGATCTCCATGTCACTGGTACGCATCTCTCACCAGCTCTCACCCCACATAGGATCGCCGTCCTGGGAATTCACAGACAATCCAGCGCAGATCCCCAAGCGAAATTTTCTCCATGAAGGTAACTTGATAAGGCATCTTACATACATGACGTTGACGAGACGGGGGCATACGTCTCATAACCGCCGCTTCCCTGATGGAGTCTCGGGAGCGTCAGTGATGCCAACTCGCAAGGCGGGCATTTGAAGTGCGTTCCATGCGTACAAGTCATCCGTGATCCATTGTTATAGCCTGTGGTGTAGCCGTGAAGGCCGTGAATTGGGCATTTACGAGCTGCGCTGGAGCGAGACGCTGATAGACCATCGAGCGTCCAGGATGAGCTCGTTCTCTGTGGTGCGTAGTGAATAATGTTGTACTCGATTTTTGACATTGTTAGAACGTGTGACTGGCGTTGAATGGCTGGCACCGGGAGCCCGTTGTTGAGAGGCATTTTTTGACGCCTTCTCAGCGGCGTAATTCCAGGTCCCAGCTCTGCACTGCATACACCCGCTATGTCAATTTCCAGTGAGCAAACATGTGCGCTGTGTCTTCTGAATTGATTTCTGCGGTCTGACCGGTCCCTACAACGCTCGAACTAGGCGTCTGACCAGAGCGATTCAAATAATGGCCTACTGATGTCGAACGTACTCGTTTTTTGACCTTAAAGACTGTAATAGTTCGTTTAGTAGGAGTACCTGGACTCGGATGAGGATCCATGAACTGCCAGTAGACCGAGAACAACTTGAAGTCTTGAACCCACTGCTACGATCGCACTAAGTTCTTACTTACCCGCTATCCCCCCCTCGTTCCACCAGCCTCGAAAGAGCAGATATTGCTCCTCTTTGGCGCTGCCCGAACGAATTGAATCGCCATGTCTGAACGTCTGAACATGACCGCCCGGGACCGCTTGAGTTCAGACACACGGCGTAAGGACGAATACCGAGATGCCCGATGCTGAGTGCACAACGACGAGAAAAGTCCCGAAGCTTGAAGGTATCCGGATACTTCATAGTACAGTTACTTATCTATGCCACGAATCACAGTGGTTGCATAGTATGTAAGCGCCCGGCTTGGATACAGGCCTATGGATGGTGGACCGGGTCTCCGACGTTATGGATGGAGTAGATCGTTTTGTGGGAGTACTTGTTCAAGTGAATTAGACCTGGTGTCTGACCGCCCGAGTACCGAAGTATTAGAGGCTTTGCGCAAAGCCAGCTGGAGCCAGTGCTGGCTCAAAAACGTTGCGCTGTGTCGTGTAGCCAGTAGCGGCCAATTAGTGACTATGCTTTTAACTTAGTCTTATGTAGTACCATGTATGTCTGGATGCCAGGGGAGTTCAATGACAATGCAAGTATTTTATTGTATTCATCCGTGCAGCTACGACAATCTCCAGAAACTAACCTATATATGGAAACTGAGCCAGCAGAAAATATCAACCGTGATCAACCGTTGATCAACCACCCCCACAGACTGATATCGAGCTCTCCAGGAAATACGAGGTTATAGAGAGATGTAAGTAATATTAATATATGTCATTCATCGGGCTGATATTCAGGTTCTGCTGGCTAAAGGTCTCAGCGCAACGCATTTGAGCCACCACTGGCTCCAGCTGGCTTTGCGCAAAGCCTCTATTGCCACACATCGCAAAGTCGAATCCCGAGGCCTCGAGGTGCCCGACTCTGAGATCTGAACTTTGAGCTCTAGGTGCTGACTGCTGAGTGTCCGAGCGGCGCGGCGAGAGAAGTCAATTGAAAGGCTGAAAAGGCTCAACAGAGAATAAACCTGACAAGGTCATCTTATTATGTGAGGTAAATGCATGCAGTATCAATGTTACAAAACTGTACGTTCAGAGTGCAAGAAAGGCAATAAGGCTACAAGAATGAGCTCAAGAAATTTAGGTACTACTAAAAACACAACAACTTGACCAGAAGAGAGGACTTCAGAGAAATAAAACAAGAAAATGTGAAATATGACATCAGAGAAGGAAGCGCACCACTATAGCACCACCACGCATCTAGCCATCTAACCAAACGCAGGCCTCAACATAGTAGACACCCTTGTATCAGCCACACTTCGTGAATACGGCGTCGAGGGGCTGTACCGCGGTTTGGCGTCCAACGGAGACGAGGATGACGAAATAGGCGAGCGAGATTCAGACGAACGTGAAGACTGGGACGACGGCCCGCCGAAAGCCGAGAGTGCTGGGGAAAGGGAAGACGAGGACGGTGGAGAGAGTGAAGGGCTCATTGTACTAGTAGATCGTGAACTGGGACGCAAAGCATTTGGATCCAGGCGAGGGTATTCGTTGCGCTCTCTCGGAGCTGTATGTCGCGAGCGCTGCGAATCTCGAGGGCCGTCGTCGACGACGTCCATCCGCGACCTCGTTTCTTCGTGCTCAGAATCCTCAGCCAGCTCATCGACTTCCTCGTCCTCGCCCCGGTCCCCACCCTCACCTTCACCACGCCGACGACCTCGCTGCTCCCTCCCCAGACGGTGTGCAGCGTATCCTCGCTGGAACTGGTTCGGATTATGCGCGTGCCAGCTCTCCATGCGCTCGTTCTTCCTGCTATCATCAGGAGGTGCCGCATGGCGCGACATAGACATGGAAGGCGTAGGAGGAGCCGAACGCCCCACAGGAGGAGGCGCAGAGGTGCAGTCCG
>CACVBS010000069.1:167305-178054 GCA_902728275.1 Cyclocybe aegerita
ATCGTCTGACATAGACCTGAGCCCAGCCGTCAACCGTAGGCACCCCAGCTAGCCCTCGGTATTTCCCTGTGCGGAAGGCGCGAGGCGAATCATGAAGCTTCAGGCTTGATGGAATGGAGTCAGAAAGTTCGTTTGACGTCGAGAAGCGGGGGTGCGACGTAAGTCCGTGGCGAGGATCATGGTTGGATTAAATAATTGGCTTTTGAGCTTGCACTCGATTTCGATGTTCGATGGTCGCCGGTGGCTCGCCCGGTTTAATTCCGAAGTCGAAATTTGACCTTCCGATAGGCTCAAGGTCGGTTCGGGTCGTCTCAGATGGTAGGGATTTCTTAGCGGCTTTAATAGGCTCTCAAGGTACCATTCTCGTCGCACATGCTGACCTTACACGTTCTTTGAAGTGACAATGGTGGACCGCTTTCAGGCCTGACGCAAATAGTGATCGTAGGCTTGCTAGCCCTTTGACTACTCTGAAGGCATTAGCCTGTAAGCACACTTTTAGGTTAATCAAGTTACTACAAGGGGCTCAAACTCCCGTCGTACAGTCGACGGTTCGCTGAGAGAACGATTGATCCCCCAAAACACCTATCAGAATGGGATCCTCGTCTTGAGTCCTGATCCTCGACGCTCGTGTAGTCCACATTTCTTGATTGATTGGTTTGGGTACGTCTGCCTTGCGGTATTGGCAACACCGCGGCACCGCCTAGTCAGGCGCTGGTCCCAATTGGCGTTGCCGTGTGACATGGTGCACCAGCCTTAGAATGTTGTTTTCTATAAATGGAATTCGGCGCCTCTGTCTCCTTTTCGGGCTGTATTCCCAGCTAGAGGGAGAGGGAGACGCTATCTCCCAGAAAGGCTCAAGTAAAATTTCAAGGCATGACGTTTTCAGAGGCAGTAGATGTCGTGAAGCCAGTTTCGAGCACCCTACAACCCTCCCTCTAGCGTGTAACACTCGGATCCAGTACTTATCTCCTTGGACATCGCGGGTCAACGTCAATCCCCGAGACTGACACTCGACCGGCCGGCGGCGATAGGACGGCTGCGCCAAACTTGCTTGAAATTAGATAACCCAGTGAAAAGTGGTCAAGTAAGTCCATGAACGTAGAATTCAGTTCTAAATCGAAGACTATATGAAGAGAGCACGGATTCAGTTGGCCTGAGCTTATGACCCATGGCTCTCTGATACCTACGTCCGGGTTTCGAGCTGCCTTCCGTGTGTACCACTCATTCCGGACCTCAAGCGGTTAGAAGCTCAAGCGCTCAACGTTCGATGCCGGTCTAGGCTTAATACGCTGCGGCGCATGATTAACGTGTAATGAAGGTTATAATTGTTATATTTGCCTTCAGCCTTGCCGCGACGCAGGCAAGTGACCGTATATTACGTGGCAATGGGTCGGAAATACCTATTGGTGCATCATATTCACCGACGACGCGTGCTTCGTGGATGAGCCTCCCAACATTAATTTTAAATGGCCGTTCATGTCCGATAACGTCTGCGACCGGAGAAACCTCTTATAATTCACTACTGGCATCCTGCACACACCTGGCTGATCGCATATTCCTCGAGCCCATAAGAACAGTGTGAAGGAATAGCTAAGTTCAAACACCGGCTCGAGGGGCCATTTCCCGCAGGTGAACTCGAGCGTGAGGATGCCAGTACCCACAGTCCGAGGGGTCCGATACTCTTCTGCGTCCTTGAATACAGCAGATATTCTTGGGTGCCACACGAACCAGCCTTCCTTCTCTCCATCTGTCAGAGGGATTTTCAGTTGCCGTAAGGAGTTGTGTGGATTGAGAGGTTCGGGCATCGGGTTCATGGGAGGTGTCTCGACTCTAGCCTCGTTCTTGGCTCGTGGGCTGTGTTGTGGGTTTATCTGTTGTAGTACAGAGTAGCTGCAAGCCCGCGCCGTCAGAGCGTGCGTTCCTCCGCCCGAGGCTCCGAGTTGAGGACGTAATTTAAAACTAATGCCAGAGTGGGGGGCACGTGCGAGTTAAATGAAGGCTAGGTGAAGATCCCTCGTAAAGTTTTCAAGTGGCCGATTCCCGCCCGAATTCCCGTCTCTGAACGATACAACCGGAGAGAGGCGGAAATCATCTGGATTCTGGGCTTTGACATCCCCGCCGATTATTCCCAGCAGTTCGGCGAAACTTGGGATACCTAAAATAGAAGAGAGGCGTGTCCGGTGTTGACTTGACTTGCCGGGGACGCGGAGACGGTTGGGAGTAGTTGAACTGAGGAAACCTAATCGCGAAGGATAGGCCAAAATACCACCATACGAAAAGTATCTTGGCGACACTTCTGTCATCTGAGGTTCAGCGTGAATCGTCTGCGCTGAATTTGATTATTGTCACCTTGTCAAAGGCTGGAAGTTCTATGACAATCCGCTCTACGCACACAATGCTCAAGTGTGGGAGAACACTGATATCTTCCATGCCTGTGATTATTCGTGAAGCGTGATCGCTACTATTCGTCGCATTTTCTAAAACTCTAGCTGACACGATAATTATCACACTGTGATTCACATTGAAGTCAGCGGAAGCGTCCCCATAAATCCCTTGCGACCGGAAATTAGTAGGGGGTGGATCCTGGCTTCTGTGGGTATGACGGTGTGTTGCGGTAAAATTAGAGGTCCTTCTCGCAAAGAAGCCACATCCTTCGCGGCTCCTACATGGGGTTTGGAGCGCGTAACCGCATAGCGTATTTTAAAGGTATGCATGCCGTTCGCTAGGAGAATCGACAGAACCATGCATCGTGGTGAATTTACTTCCGAAAGATCGGTACGCAGATCTCGAGTCTACTCGTGCCATATGAGTACCAGTATTAATTTCGACTGTCAGTGCTAGGGAGATAGAGAAATATCTCCATATTCTTGGTCTCCCACGGCGAAGGTAAATCTTCTTGGCGAATGACCGTAATGGCGATCTTCTCGGATGTTTGTTCGATCCACAGGTTGTGGGGGCGAAAGCGGTGAGGTCAATGAGATGCGAATTAGCGGATAGAGGGGTCGTCCAAGCCGCACTGTCGATCGTATTAGAGCAGGATAGGCAATCCCAACTCTATAAAGCCCTCTGTATTGCCCGACATTCGGATAGCTATGTCAACCTCGACTTGCATACGGGGCGCTCCCAAAACGTGTGAAAAAGGCGCAGCTTATCCGGGGGTAAAACAATTCAACATTCAGGAACAAGAATCAGGATACCTACACCAATGCTCTGCTGATGATAAAGCCAGAAATTTGAAATATCCGAGATGCGGAGAGTGGAGGAGGCTGAGCGGGAGGGTATGGAGGCCTGAAAAACGCGACGAACATAACAGCGCCGACGCGCGTCCAGGTAGAGTGCTTCCCGCGCTTTGATCGTCTTCAATGGTGTGCCCCAAACTCCGAACAATCCATCGAAATCGCACGCGCCTGATATCTGACCGCGTTAGGATGCCGGCGATCAGATACTTCTGAGTGTTACATACAAATAGATGGGTAGATTTGAACCCATTGGGTTTTGGAACGCAGTGCTGATGTGTCTCTGACAGAGAGTTCTCCGAAGGAATGCCTGAAAGGCCCAAGAAAGCTGAAGGTGGAGCTCCGTCCGAGAAATAATGATTGCCAGTCCAAGATACAAATCAACCTGGTTGTGAACTGCAAAAGTTTTAAGCATAGAGTTCCGTGGAGCATGGTGCTGCAGGACTGACTTCCTGAAGAATTTTTGGGAGAATCCCCAGCCCGAGAAACACGAGTGACGCCACATCTACTCCCTAAAGGTTCATGAAACGGAAACCATCACTGGAACCCTCGAACACCGGCGGTTCTCTAACGTTAGCTTCTCTTCCCTTCATGGTCTTGTTCAAAGTGGCCTCACAGATCTTGAATGACCTAGGTCCAAGCTGGGTCCAACTCGATCAGAAGGAATGAGAGTGGAGTGCACTTTGAATTCGTAACACCCTTGCGACGACCGGCAGAAGCTACGAGATTCTGACCGTGGTTCTCACTCTGTAATGAGTGCTTCGGTAAAGGAATCATGAACAGCTACACAGCAGAAACTACTTATAGCCTCTTGCGAAACATGTAGTCGACCGAAACGGTATAAATTCCTCGGGTGATGATGATGGTTCAGGTTGTGGGGGTCGATAGGCTATTTATATCCATCAGTGACACAACGGGGATACTGCAAGAGAAGTAGAAGAAGTCACAGGAACATTGAGAAAGCGGTCCAAAAGGTTGAGGTCAAAGTTCAAAGAATCGAGAGCTCGCTTTTCGCGTGGGAGACCTACCGGACCGTGATGCCGATTTCTCACCCCTAAGCTCCAACCGCGTTATGAAAGCCGCGAGAGTTGTGTTCGCCTGACTTCAAAACTTCAACATATCTCGTGGTTCCGAGCCTCTAAAGGCAGAATAACGACAGCAACATTATATTTTTACACCCACTATTACTTCCTTATAACATCTGTTCCAGGTCTGACTCGGAGCGAGAGAAGATACGCCACCACCGACAGGGACAGCGTGGCGCAGAGCGAGGCGCAGAGTAGTACGAAATAGAGGTGCACCGGCTCGTTCTGTTGGAAAGGAATAAGACTCGCGTTCGCCTCCAAAGAAGTTGAGGTCCTTCTATCCAACACCGAAGTTAAGCATCAGGACCTGGATGAACGCAAGGTGGTTAAAGACTTACAGATCTCGCGCGGTCCGCGATTGCCAGCATTAGCAGGAGGGGGCTGGTTGTTGTTGTTGTTGTTGTTGGGAGGTGGGTTGTTGTTGTTGTTGTTATTGGGCGGGGGCGGGTTGTTGTTGTTAGTGTTGTTGGGCGGAGGAGGCTGGTTATTATTATTGTTGTTGTTGTTGTTGGGAGGAGGAGGCTGGGTGTTGTTGTTGTTGTTCCCATTGCCATTATTCCTGTCGCATAGAAAAAAAGTAAGAAAAAGGATAGGGGAAGTTAAAGAAAACGAGACTTACCCTTGGGGAGGAGGTGCGTTACCGCCACGACCGCCACCGGGTCCCTGGCGCTTCTCGACCACATCGTCATCGCGGGGGCGATTGCCACCTCGAGGAGGCGGAGGAGGGCGGCTGCGCAAAAGATGAGACAAGTGTACAGGACAGAGACGGAGGGCTTACTTCTGGGGACGAGGAGGACGGCCCTGACGTGCTTCTAACTCCTCATCCGAACGTGGACGATTGCCAGCGGGAGCGGGAGGCGGAGGAGGGGCATCCCTATATCCCAGAGGGCGTTAGCCTAATGGGAGTAATATCACTAGAAAGGACCTACCTCTGAGGGGGAGGAGGCGGGCTATCAGGACGAGGAGGTACCTGGCGACTCTCCAACTCCTCGTCGCGCGGACGACGCGCAGGAGGCGGTGGAGGTGGGGTATCCGGACGTGGAGGAGGAGGCACCTGGCGCGCCTCTAACCCCTCCTCCGAACGCGGAGCTCTAGCCGAAGAGGCAGCTGCACGGCACTGGGCAGCCTGATCGTTGCACTGAGCGGCAGGGACGTTCGCGTTCAGGCAGTTCTGCTGCTGAACCTCGCACGAAGCGGCGAGGGCCGAGGCGAAGTCAGCGAAGGTGCCCCTGCCTGTGACTGTGAAGCCGTTGTTGCCGCGGACGACGGTAGGCGGCGCCTGGCCGCCCACTGATACCGATGTGAGCAAAGAATAGACAATCGAATTCGGCGAAGGAACTTACAGTTGCCAGTGAATGGCTGGAGGTTTCGATTGGAACCGCGGGTCTGAGGGACGGGCGCCGCAAAACCGGTAGATAAAACGCAAGCGAGGGTCAAGAACGAAGTGAATTTGCTGAACATATTGAAGAACGATCGGCGAAGGGGGATAGTCGAAGAGAATCGAAGAGAAAGGTGAAGCAAAAGGTGCTGCAGAGAAAATAGAATTAGTAGAGCATGCCTTCAAGATAAAGTAAACGTACTAGTTGAAGAATGGAAATAAAACCTAGCCTGAGGTTGGAAAGAGAAGAAATGAAGCGAATTATTGATAGAGAAAGAGAGAACTACAAGTCTCGTTTATATAGCTCTCGCAAACCTCTCTACGAACACCGACTTGCTTCGCTTGCGTGCGTTCGGCGCAAGTCACGACGACTCACGGTATACCGGGGTTGGTACCATTCCGCAGCGGCCAATCAAGTTCGAGAGAACGCCCATGTCGTTAAGGCAAGGGGACGGCCTTGAGAGAAGTGAAGTCCAACGAGTAGAGCCATGCGATACTCTCCAAGCCGAACATAGGCGAGGAATTCTGGGGACAGGCGCTAGCTAGACGCTGCGCAGCGCAGCGTCTACTATTTTGTGGTTGCCAGTAGGGACCAAGAGAACTGAGTGACGGCTGGTAGCCGCAGCTTGCATATGACCCCAATATGACCACAACGGGTTCATCGTCACTCGAACCGACTTGTCGCACGTCCGAGGAAGAGGACTCTGTCAGACCGACGGCAGACTAAGCGTCTTCTGAGGCTTCGAGGCGGTTACGCTGGCGGGACAGTACGAGGCGGTTGTCAACGTTCGTCCGCGCCATCGTTCGTAGCGATGACCAACGTGTTTGGCACAGGCGTATACAACAACGCCAAGTACTCCGTCGGGCCGAGATCCCTCAGCATGGGCGCTAATTGGAGTCCTTATCTTATCTACGTGGTTCGCAGGCTATGTCGGTCCCTACCGCCATTCCTCTTGATCTTCGACGTGTGGCAAGACATATCGAAGAACCGCAGACGCCTTGTCTTGAGGTTGCTCTTGGCTCCCTCTACAGCCTGAAATCGAAAGAACGTCGCTGGCACTGCCCAGTCCAATGAGACGCAAAATCTGAAGAGAACAGTTCTAATTCCATCCGTCGGCGACTCTGAACGGCCTCTTTATTGCGGAGCTCAATAGGGATTTCCAATGAAATGACATCCTTGCCGAACACAATCCCATATTTTTCATCTGAAAGCCTAACGAAAACTTCCTGGTGCTACGCTGAAATTGAGGACCGATGCGTACGGAGTGATGTGGACCAACTAATGGATTCATATTTGCCAACTAATTCAGTCCATGACCCATAAAGCAACTTAGATTGGGTTGGGCGATTGCGCCATTTTCGGGAAGTGGGCCATCGCTCTGAATCCTGTCGTCCCCCAAACCCGAGCGTACGCAACTCCATATCCATATCTTCGTATGTACGCCAGCCCACTACACTTAGAAAGGTCGGATCTGTCTCGTTCGGCGTGCTGTAATATGAGGCAGTGTCGAAACGCGTCTTGCGGAGGTGGCCACGGCTGAAGTCCAAGATGGCCACCACAACAACATTGCGTAGTAGGTATCAATAGCTTCTCCACCCCTCGAAATGGCTTTCCGCGAGGCTGGGCGCATCTCAACTTCACAATTCCGAGAAGATTTACAGCTGTTTCGGAAAACCTTATCCATCACTTTTTTTTATTTTTTTGGGCTGCGACCGGTCATGTGCTGATGGCTGCTGTTTTGGGCGACGCATCAATGACGAGCTCCGTGAGCCGCGCGAGCATTGTTGAGCGATTCCCTGCCTCCTGGCCCAAATATCGACATTTAAACTTCACAGATAGGGTTATTGTAAACGCCCAATGTGGCGTCTACCTGGTGGGGCTCGTCCCGTGGGCGTTCGGAACCTGAACTTCCCACAGCGTGTTTCCGCGCCTGAGGAAGAGGTTGGGTGGCACGCTTGGACCCAAAAATATACTGTTTCACCTCAAATTTGGTACATGCTCTCAGAAGAGCTCCTCAGCTATAATGCGCCCAGAATTCAAGTGCCAGGACCTCCCGTAGATGCTCAAATGGCCAGCTCGAATCTCTGCTGTCTAAATACGGTAGTGATGGCTCCCACGAAAGCTCCCCAGGCTCACATGATGTCTCGCGGCTCAAAAAAAAAAGTTATGATGGACAAGGTTTTCAGAAACAGCTGTAAAAGCACCTTACCTTCCTCTGAGCGCCCAGGAAAGTTCTGATACTGATCGACTGTTCAACATTAACTTCCCGCTACGTGGCGTATCGTTTCGATCTCGGCGCCACAGTACGTAGCCATACGTGATAGAAAACCTCTGTCGCTGCTACAACAACGGTCGGCGCTGAGAGAAAATCTTCCTCGGACTTGAAGGGCGGGACGCTCGAGAATAAGAAAGGGAGATGTGGTGGTCGTATCAGTCCGTACTAGGAAGCGGCGATCATTGGGCATGGCGTGCCCATGTCCAATCTCCTGGGCATACTTACTTACTTGCAAATAATGTTTCGTAGATGTAGTCTTTCCACGGGATAAAATACCTCTGGAAGGTGGACCCGGATATCCTTCCTACCGTCTCGTTCTGTTTGAATTCGGGCTTCACGTCAAGGCGATATAAATTGTGTCGCCCGAGCACCATGACACTTTACCCCATCGCGGGGACACTTCGGCCTTTTAATACTAATAACTCAAAGAGCTGAATATAAAATCAATCGAGAACCTGATTAACCTCCTTCCTGATCGACTTCTTCCGGCTTTAAATATATTCCAAGTTTCGGGTACAAGGCGGCCAGGGTGGGCTATTTCGGGCGTCTCGGCGAACCCGTGTTCGAGAGAATCGTTGCTGTACTGCAGTGCAAGTGCGGTGATTAACAGAATTCGTGAGCTATGTATTTATGTCTCAAGCTTGGGTGGTATGCTGGTTTGAAGATTGTGGCGTAAGCTGTGACGCGACGTGCATTCGGGCTTGAAGCCTGAAGGACGATCAGCACTTCAGTATAGAGTAAATTGTGAAAAGACTAACCATGATTGATGCTGACAAGCAAGTCGTTAGGAAGATCTAAACCGGGGATGATGAGGCAACGGTCTGAGACTCGTAGAAGAATGTCTGAACCGTGATTCCAACTCGAGGGCCCTCCCTTGAGCCGAGCCCGATGCACAGCTCGTTTGTGATTCGAGGCCAGCGTCCTATTCCTCCGACCTATCTCTCTATGTAGGGCCCTCCGGGGCGCAGGCAGCCGGAGGTTTGTTTAGGTGTGCAACAAGAGATGAGCGGTTGGGCAGTGATATCCCGCTGATCATTTTGAATGCTGGGCCTGATGGAGCTTGTGGGCTGGAAGATTCCTCTTTTCGTGTTGTTAGGTATGTGGTCTAACTTGTGAGGAACATTCGGGAGGATCTGAACTAGGCAGTCTGGTTATGCAAAGAGCTAGCTATCGAAGCGACCGAATCTTATCTTATCACCTGGGCGAGAGCTCCGACGGAAGGCGCCAAGGTACACGATCGCCCCCGTGTGTTCATCTTCCCCAGTGAAAATATACACGCCATATTTGGATAATTCCCAAAAGACGGATGGGAAGAACCATCCTTACAGTGGTATTCTCCGACTCTGCCGCCGTTGCCCTTCCCAAAGACAATTCCCGAATCCCGATGCAATCGGGCTTTCTTCCCCTCTTCATATCCACGACAACATTCAGCACTTGACTGATTTAAAGGCTCCTACGAATGAAGATATATTTACGGACATCGTGGCCCTTTCGTTGTGGGAGAAATTGCATTTATTCGTCGAGGTAACGAGGCATCTTACGAGTACATGGACTTGTAATGATGATACAACTTGAAAGAGTCTTCGACGAAGACGTCCCCTACAGACCCCGCATCCTTCGTGCCCCTTCTCCCGCATTACTTATAGAAAATAGGACATACCAGGTATCTTCCATGCACGTATGTGATCGCTGTTCGAAGTATACAGAGCGTGTAGTAGCCGTGAAGGCCGTAAATCATCGAAACTTGGATTCATTTAGGTCTCGAGGACGAGGGGAGGCCCAGGGCGGCCTCGTGATCCTAATACTCAATTTAAATCTGGGGTAACCACTGTAAGATGGCGAAGGAAGGAACTCGAAGTGTGCCTCAAATACGTCCACGAGGAAGCCAAGAACTCGACGTCAAATACTCTCTTTGAATTCTCCGGCGTTCACTTTAAATAAAACGATGCCGCGACGAGATCGCGGTTCAAACAGTATCTACTTAGTATCTACAGAGTCTGACGCAGCAGAGTGTCCGGGCGAAATGTGAGATGATTCCAACCACCGAGAAGCCCAAGGCTCAGTAATGAGGCCTGAGGTTTCGTGAAACTGAGTCCGAATTCAGAGGGGACAGTTCAAGCGATGAAGAGTCCAGACGACTCAGACGTTGAAAGATATCATTCATCGTAGACACAAGGGTATGGAAAGTATAAGGCTACAAGATAATTTCGACGACACGGCAGCGGCAGGGGATATACAGACGAGAGACACAACAGATACGTGGGCAGCAAGAAAACAAGATCGACTAAGCAGCAAAGGAAAGCGTAACGATACACCAAGAAGTCCAAGTCCAACAACACGTAAAACAAAGCAAAAAAGAAGTCGATATCACCCTCCTCACACCGATCACCTCCTCCCACCGCTCCCCACTCCCACTCCCACCCCCGGCATAGAACCAAACGCCGACGCAGGCCGCAACACCGTAGACACCCTCGTATCAGCAACACTCCTCGAGTACGCCATCGAGGGGTTATATCTTGGTTTTGTCTCCATCGGAGACACGGAGGGCGACGCAAGTTCTGAGCGCGAGTCGGACGATTGAGACGATTGGGACGATTGGGACGATTGGGACGATTGGGACGATTGGGACGATTGGGACGATTGGGACGATTGAGATGATTGAGAAGACTGAGACGAAGATGAAGGGCCGCTGAACGCGGACAGGGCGGGCGAAGGAGAGAGGGAGGGAGAGTTCGAAGGGGAGGGGCTAACAGTGGGAAGGGAGCGGGGGAGGG
>CACVBS010000069.1:179221-282132 GCA_902728275.1 Cyclocybe aegerita
TGCCCTGCGATGCGTCTGTGCGAAGTGAGGCTGGACACCGGTACCGGGGTACATCGGCATTTGAGTCGATATATGCGTATGGGAAGGGATGGGCGAGCCGCTAAATGAGCCTTCAGAGGCGTCTTCCTCGCCGTCGCCGTCGCTCATGTCCATTTCCATTCGTTGGTATTGGTGTTGGTGTTGGTGTTGGTGTTGGTGTTGCTGCTGTGGTGGTGGTGGTGGTGGGTAGTGTCCAGGAGGCGCTGGATGTGGATACGAGTGCGACATCCGCCGCTCGCGTTCGCGCTCGTCTCTGGGGTTCGGATGTTGGTATATATGTGGGCGTGGCTGAGGGTGGGGGTACTGTCCCTGTGGACCGTGTGGGTGTTGATGCGACCCTAAGCGCGCATGGGGAGGCGCACGCTCCGACGTGGCGCCCGGAATATGCGTTTGGGCGTTAGCGGAAATGGCGTGATGCGACTGCAGTCCGGAGCCTGCACCTGTGCGGTGCCTGCCGCCAGAAATCGAATCAGAAACGGGCTCTGAGGACGATGCATTTGTCGGGAACCGGTGGGCAGCGCTGTGGGCACGGGTATATGATTGCTCCTGTGGATTTACACGGTGGGCGTGTGAGTTCGCTTGTGGATTTACATGCATCTGTGGGTGAGGATATGGCGCTCGGCGGTGTGATGGCGCCATTATGGACGGTGCTGCAGTCGACGAGGAGGAAGTTGAAGTCGAGGCAGACGAACAACGGCAGCCCGGTATCGTACACGTCGAAGCACCATGTACCTACGCAGCGCTGAAGGTCAATCGGGCTCATAGCAAAGAACGATATCGGACTCACGGAGCGGTGTCCTCTCGCGTGCTCTCCGTTCAGGTGGTCCCTGCCCATGAGGTGCGCTGTATACAACACGTTCATGAGCTGACGTTCTTGGTGAGGAAGAGCATGGCAAACGTACCTGGGAACATCTCATGAATACTCGGTAAGGAGACGGCCATTGTGGAAACGCGATTTGAAGCAGAGGAAGAAACGTGAAGTAGCAAGTGAATTCGAGGAGTTCGGAGGTAAGTGCGTCGACGTCCGGCCTTCCAGACGTCCTCAACTTATATAGGAGAACACAGAGTTTAGTGGGCAGACGAGCGGCTCGGGGAGCGATCGCGGTTGAGTCGCCGGCCTGCTTCTCGCCTTGAGCCAAATCGAGTCAGTGGGTGCAGACGTAAAGCAAGCTTCGGCTTCACCGCGGAGATGAGGGGGTGCGCGAGCCTGAGAGAGGGGAGGGAGAAAGGCAAACCGGAAACAGGCAACGCAGGCAGATGCTGTATTTAAAGGAATCAGGCCGGCGGCGAGGCACACAGCGCTCCTTATAAGTACGCGCTCCCCAGGCTCCTCCCCAAGCGATACCGCTCAGCCCGAATCCCATTTTGGGCCGAACCAGGATTGGCGCGGACCCTGAGAGTGAGTGGTCGGCAATCGAATCGAATCGCGATTTGAATCGTCATAACGGGACTGTTCCCGATCCGGCTGCCCGATCGCGATTCGCGGCTCGCTTGGGTCTTGAGCTTGGCCCGTTTGGGCGGCTTTGGTTCCGACGTCATGAGGGGAATCCGTGATCAACGAATCATCGGCGCTCGATGAACGCGCTGAACGGGGATTGCGAGTCGCCTGTGCCTATGGCTGGCGCTAAGCTAGCTGGACCTCGTATTCTCCTTTCCTCTCGATGTCCGGTTTCCTTGCTCATCTGACGTGTCCATGGCTTTCGGCGTTTATCGCACATTCGGATTCTTCGAAGCTCGTGGGAGCGCACCCGACTTGGAGACACGCATTCGAACGCACACCCTCGACGATCTCGAAGCAACACTCCAAGCACTTAGCACGGGGCAGCTCTTCTGGACATACCTTTCTCGTCCCAACTGAATCGACCGCCGATCCGTCGATGTCCTTGGCCACCTCCTATGGAAGACGGAAGAGAGCCTGAGCACACCGATAATTGACTTCGACACTTCGACAACGCGATGATCTACGCACGCAGGGGTAATTGAGTTGAGCGCTACCAGATGATACCATGACGAAGCCGACCTTCGACGGGTTTTTGGACGCTGGAGAGATAAAAGGGACGACGTCAGCAGTGCGCCGGTTTTCCGATGACGAAGGGCTTTCAAATCTCTTTCTGCTTTGCAATCGCCACTCAGGCTGGGCTGCTACTTACTGCACCCACCGTCTCCGAGCATACTCACTTCGATGTTGTCCGCTCCCCACCTCAGCGATCATCAGCGATCACACCCAACCATACAATATCACCCACTACCATCTAGTATCACCCACCATCCACCGCCCGTCCCCTTCCCCAGCCGTATAGTCCCGAAGCTCTACTAGGCTCTACTCTACTCCACTGGAGTACATGCTAACCTCTTGGCGCCTCCAAACCTCCGAACCTCCGCCCTCGTCCTGAACCTTGTTCCCTGGACAGAACACCCAAAAGGAGATGATTTTCTTCCGAACGCATCTCCGAGCGGCACCAGGTCGACCATCGGGGCCCAGCGGGGTCGATCAAGATGCGTCGATGCCCCGGATGGGTTGCCATACTCTAGTGCTCAGGGAGGCTCAGGGAGGCTCCAGAAAGAGTGATGTTGGGCTTTGGTACTTATTGCTGCCGGAGAAAGCGGCGCTGCCCCTTTGAACCTTCGAGCTCCAGGAGGGGGGTGGAACTGAGGTGGAACACCGTGGGCTCTTGTGGTGGCGCGCTAGAATGGAAAGTCGGTGTCGGTTGTGAGCTCGAGGTTGGAATTTGGGTCCGTCGCCCTGATCGATAGTCTTCGGATTGGACGCATATCCTGACGAGATCGTCTTAAGTACCCACATCGACCAGGATTTGGGCCTACGAGAATGCTGATGAAACTAGCACTCAGACGCTTGGTTTATCGCGTGTCTGCGAGCAGAACCAACAGTCTTTGCTTTCGACGACTCGTCACTCAACGCATCCGAGCTTCGAGCTTCGAGACTTCCTATGGCAATTGTTGCCACTTCCCCCCGGCTGCCCTCGGAGGCCATCCTTACGCCTTACGCGCTGGTCGCATGTCAACTCCAATCCGAAACCCTAGTGATGTGCGCCGAAAGTTGAAAGTTGAGCTCTAGCATTCGCGGCTTGACTCGAAACCTTCCTAACGCACGCTGAAAAAGGTTATCTCACTTCGCCTGTTAGGCCTTCCGGAACCGCTCCGTCCAACTGGTCTCGAGAGCAGAGGTCAGCAATCTGGCATTCAATTTTCGGGTTTCTGGTCATCTCTGCAGATTATATACGGAAAACTTGAGGCGTCGCCCTCCTTTCCACTCACCTGCTGCATCGCTTAGACTATCTCACCTCGGATGGTGTCGAGAGCTGATGTCGACAACATAACATTCTGGCTTAGGCTTCAAGCTAAGTTCGATCCAAACCCTTCTCGTCCCATTCCTATGCAGTTCACCTCGCGCAGGTGAAGTATGTGCTTCGGAACAACCGTGTTTGGCGTCGTCATTGACATCTCCGAGAGACCGAATGCCTATCGGCTATGATTCAAATCCCATAGGCTTCACATTTGGCCTATTGACTAGTTTCGCCTTCAATGTTGATTGAGGCGCAGATCTTCGTCTGTGAGTTGGGACATCATGACACGGAGTGTCTAGTCATCCGTCCGAATCACCTCGTATCGCCCTACTGGTACTGAAATCCGCAAGAATCGTCGGCGGAGACCCTGGAGCGGGAAAGTCGGGCGTCAAGCGAGCATCATCGCGATTTTCACTTCAGTCTTCGATCAAGGAGGACATAAAAATGTTAGTGCGTGGTTGGCTGCCCCGACTCGAAACTCTAGTAGTGAGCATTGAGCGTTGAATCCTAGCACCCATGATCAACCTGAAACCTTCCTAACCTATCCTCAGAAAAAAAGCAAAGAATCATATCTCACCTCGCGTTTTCCGTTTCTCCCGATTCAGAGGTGCCGCCCTGCCAGGTCCGCGCGTTCTCTAGAACAGAGGCCGGCAACGTGGCATTCGAGTTTCTGGTCATTCTTGCAGATTCCGGTGGGTGCCCTTCCTCCTGCCTACTACCTCGCTCTATCTCACCTCGCCCACATCGTTAGCATCTATCCGATACAGTTCTATTTGACGTGTTTCCGAGGTTCACCCATCCATTGCTTTCATTACACGGACGAGAGTCTTGGTAAGTTGCGTACCAGAATCTCGTAGCACCTCTCATCCCCTCCGTCTGTTGATCAGGACTTTAAAGGTGGCGAGTCTGAGCCAGCCAGGAGAGTCGGACGCCTTGTTTCGTTTCCAAGAAGGTAGCACTGGATCACCCGCACGGCGTTCGCTGTGAGTCCAGCCCAATTATCGCGTCGGGACCTCGTAGGCGAGGTGGAAACTCCTAGACAACCTTAGTGAAGAGATTACCAAGCCGTTTCATGTAGGCGAATTCTACGAGGTTGCAAGTGATGGAGGACAAGATACGCCTCTGGGCGATCCTGAGTCGGTCACCTCGGGCATGCATTTAGACAGTGAATGATTCGACGCCATCGTCGGTGTCTTATGGGCTCAAAATCCATCCTAATTCTCTTCACTCTGAGGCCGTTGACTTTACTATGCGTCAGGTAAGCTACCCTAAAAAATCCGAGGGAATCTATCTACTGACGTTAGGCTCTTTCTCCGTTTTCTGTACGAAGGAGGACGCTCAAAATGGCAAAAAGAGGGCAATCAGCCTTCGCTTATCACATTCTCCTAATAGACGTGCGCGCTCGCGATCCTTGCCCGGATTAACCGTGTCATTCAGTGATAACCGAACCCTGAACCTATTCATCCATTCGTTCGTGCTCAAACCCTCACCATCACCTCCTCCAGCCTCGACCTCATCATGGAATTTTGTTTCGCGGCTCAATCAGTACAGCCTCGCAAGAATGGACCAACATCTCGTCAGCACGCCACCTAGGAACGCCCAAACGCGGCACGCTCACAATGTCGCGGTGTGGTTGAGAACTTGACGTATCCCGTGTGTGGCCGTTCGAGCTATGCTGGAGGTTTTTGGCCGCGACTGCGTTCGGTTCAGCGACCTGAAGGATTTTAGTCAGGCTACTTGGCGTCCCATCGTACGTTTCGACTGAATCTCCCTCCAAGTTCGAACTCAACAGGCGTTCGCGGTCGGTTTGCAGCATGAACTCCCCGGGTCGTCTTCGTTTCTTTACTCTACGCAACAACACGCCCATGCCGCACAATCTACCCGCCCGCTACGAGAACGTTTAACCCAACGGCAAAGCCTAACTGACACACCTTCGACTCGGCCTCTAATTTCCTCGGCTTTCAAACGCTCAGAGCTTCGAATGACTCAAGTTCGGATTCGGCAGTGGCAAATCCCTTGAGCTTTGAGCTTCAGTGACACAAGCTCCCGCATCGACCTTCGACTACTACCCTTCCTACATAATCCCTGGGGTTTGCAACACCGGCGACTAAACCATCTCGCCACCTAGCTATGCCGCTGAGTAGCTTCGACGCCGAAATGAATACGATTAGACTTTGCGAGATGACTCGACGAACTCAAGCTGAGTATAATACGGCTCTCAGGCAAGCGTAGGCTTAAACTTACCCTCCCGACCGGCGACTTACTAGCATAGGACCATTGAAATGGATGAACGACGTCGGCGGCGGCCTTACGTCCTCGTCATCTGGAAAGGAAATGCCTCTCCCGCTCGTAGTGGTTCTAGCCCCCTAGGGTGTCTTCCGTCAAGTACACGCGTACATAAGACGGTGTTTTCGGCCGAGGTCCTCGGAGAGGTGCAGCAGCAAGCGGTCGCCTTATACGGCAGGACGCACCTCTACCAAAGCGACGAGGAGGCGAGAAAGGGAATAGCGCTCCCTCTTCGTCGTAAATGACTCGGCGTTTCGCCTTATAGAGAGCGAGGACGGTGCGTTCGAGGTGAATCATGAAGCATTTCGTGCTATGGAGAGTCAAATTGACGTAGGGAAGCGGGTAGACGTAAGCGTGGGTTGTGGTTGTGGCGAGGATCGCGTCGATTGATGAATGGGAAAGCTAAGGTTGCTTGATGGTCGCCGGTGCGCTAGTGGTTCGTTTTGTTCGAGTTTGACGAAGATGGCAGAGCAGGTCCCTCATAAATTTGAAGTTTCATTCTAAAGAAGGTGGACGGTGACCTGATTTAGCAACGGGATACCAGGCAGCGCTCAGCCCCTTATCCTTTGCGGACTAAAGTGTGCTTTAACTTGCTCCTAGTCGAGTCATTTACCTGGCCTATATTTTAGAACCATGAGCCAGATTGTATATGGCCCACAGTACGACCGTAGCTAGCATGATTTGCCTTTGAGTCGAGAAACTGGGCCACACGCCCGTGCTACACGACCTTTGAGGGTGATAAATCATTCATTACACAAATTATGGTTCGAAGTGGATTCTCGGGGGGTTCTTTGGTTATCCTTTGATGAAAGTCGGGGAGCATTGGAAATACCTGGGCACCTCCTCGGAGGATTTTGCACGCGATGACTTTCGAGGCGTGCCAGCTTAGGGATGTCAATTTCTATAATTGGAGTTCGGCGCCTCGTTCTTTAGCACACGCGTACCACGCGGCTAGCCGCAATTCACAATGTAAAACGGACCTGTGTGATCCGGGAATTCTCATATTTCAGATGCTGAACGTGGAGTTTTATTATTTCCTCCCCTGATCCACTGCTGGATAAGGTGCAGGCGACAAATTCCGAATTTATGGCTCGGGATGCTAATCCTAAGCATGCCGCTGGCTGCAATCGATCACGGAGTCACCTGGGCTCCCCGTTCTATTGTTACGTTTGTATGGCTCACAAATACCTAATGGCGGACGCTAATACGTCTATGCGGGGGAGTTCTTCCTGCGTGAGATGAAGTATGACTCGGATTACTGGCGGCCACTAGCCAGCAGGTTCCGTACACGGTAGTTCATGTCCGATGCTATTTAGGACCGGGAAGAAACCCCCGAGTTTTCCACCTCACACGTATCCGACTTCTTGCAAATCCCATGACTCGACGAAAATAGTGGGAAGGGACGGTCGCCTTCAAGACACCGGCTCGAAGGAAGTATTTAACAGGCGAATCGAGCAGGAGGATTTAGCTTTAATGCCCGGACTCCGAGGGTTGCGGCGCTTCTCGACGCCTCATAATCCGATGGGCGTTCTACGGTCAATTGTGGGTCACACTGCGTGGATATACAGTCGAACCCCTCTTAACCCATACCCTTCGGTGGACGTCCCAGGGTATGGGTTATGGGAGGTTATGGGTTATGAGAGGTCAATTTTGGTGTAAATTTTGGTTTGGTAGCGGCCAAAACCTATGGGTTATGGGGATGTATGGCTTACGAGAGGTATGGGCTAAGAGGGGTCTGACTGTAGAACACACGTTTTCATTGTCGATCTAACGCACGTATGGGATTCACGCTTGGCCAATGTTGTCATAATGCATCGTGGAATGAGAACATCGGTCATCGGGCACACAAGCGCCCCATTCACTGGCTCTTAGCCCGTGGATGGTGGGTTGTACATAAATATATTCACTCTGCCCACACCGGGTCGTTGAGACCTTTGCCGTCGGGCCGCGCGTTGATTTACGAGATTGGACGGCACACAAAGTGCGTAAGAACGTAAAATGCCCTTATTCCACACCTGGATCGCCGTTGGACGGGGTTTGAAATCAGAGTAGAGCACACGGGCCAGTGCCTCGTTTCTGCAGCGCACGCTCCCGGAACCCTTCTAACCGCAGCTCGATGAGTCCCACTAGCAGGGCGATTGATCGATTCACCACGGTTGATCATCGGAATTGCGGTCGATGTGACTACACAGTCTGGTGTCTAATAGACTTTCTCCGGAACTCACTGAGGTTTCCGGAGAGATTAAGTAGTATACAATCGTTATGGAGGTCTGACTGAGCCTGAGCAGTGTTGCGTATACTCATCTAGAATTTGAGTCAAAGCAAGTCTGTCCCTTCGTGAGTGTTGCCGCGAGGCCCACTCCCACCCTCGAATAGAAGGCTAGGAATAGCCAGGAACCATACGGAGCTCGACACGGACGCCGATCCTTTGCCGTTCGGTGAAAGGGTGGCCTAAATTAGAAATGGGGCGTGCATGGCAATGTATTTGGTCGCCGGCGGGCGTTTACAGAACTTCGGCTGAGGAAACCAAATTGTAAATCGAGGGCTCAGAATACCACCTACACGAGGTATAGTATGTTCGACAGAGAGCGGCAGAAGGCTCTTTGCGAGACTCCAGTGACCTGGTGTCTCCATCGATATGCTGCGGTGAATTTGATCGCTGTCAGCGATGGACAGTTTCGCGACAATCCCTTCTGCATTTGGCAGGCTTTATCATGAATTGCATATCGACGACCAGATAACGATCCTTCATCCCTCTTGCTTATACATACGGAGGAGACATACTTATTCAGCGCAAACTTCCAAGGATAAACCATTCGACATATTCGGGTCATTTAGTAACTCTAGCTGACACGCTCATCACTCGAGATTCTTCTGTCACCTGGGGTGTTGGTTATACCACGTCACTTCTCATCAATGGAGTAATTAGTATGCAAATCCATCCTCTGCGGGTATGACGGTGCTTCATAGTAAAAATAGGACAGCTTCGCTCAGTCGAAGCCACGACCTTGGGGGAGCAGGCACCTCCTTGGGGATCTACGCAGCTAACCGCATAGCGTAGTATGAAGGATATCCGCTGCTCGGAAAAAGAAGCATGAGTAGACAAGCGATTGACTCATTTGAAAGGCCAACGCGCATGCATTGTGCCCAGAGCAATGCCGCATGAAAGACGATGCAAACCACGAAGCGTGATGCCTAGTGGACCCACCGCTCGCTATATTTATGATAGGCACTGAATCGAAAATTCCACCAAAATACCCAGGGATAGCTCTTCTTTGAAGCTAGGAAAGAACGAGGCCCGAACATTCATGGATCATTGTTGATATGGAGAAGGCATCCCACCTTCGAATCTTGATGTTCTGGGCATCCCGCGAGGAGAGTAACCTATTCTTGGCCAATGACAACAACGTCGATCTTGTCGGAGCTTCGAAATTCATTTCCCAGGGTGTTATGGCGGGAGCGTTAAGGTTGGTGGTGACATATGGTAGATGAGTATCACCGGACGGAGATTAGCGTTCTAAATACGGACGCAATGTCGATCATAGGAGGAAGTGCTGGGCCACAGGTAGTATGTACGAGCCCGAACCCGTGCCCGAGCTTGTTCTTACGAGTGCGCACACATGACTCGAGGGTGGCTTGATGAAGGGCCGCAGGGCGGCCAGAGAACTGTCGATCCGGGTGGGTGACAACGCCCAACGACCCCACAAGTGGGACACTGAAGGTGGCTATATATGTTCCATTCAGTCGCGGCTACTTGTCTTTTTGGTTCCTTCGGCCTGGAGTGCCATGTGTTCTCCCATGATGTGAGCAGCGTTGCCGAGAAATTAAGTTTTAATCCGACGCTCGCGTTTTCGGCGTCTATACTCACAGCACTGGAGCGGAAAGCCTGAACATTGGTAATTCGTTCCCATTGTTTCCTATCCAACCCTTGTATGGCGTCCGAATGTGGTTCACCAGAGATTGGATATGCTGAAGACTTGCCCATGGAGCGAGGCAGGAGGAAATAGATACTACTATTAGGCTAGACAGGGCTAATCTTTTTGAAAGCCCCTCGTGTGTTACCCCGTGTTATAATTACTTATGATGGGACAACTTAAGTTCAAGGAAAATACTGTCCCGACCATTTAAAAATTCTAGACTATTGTTGATATGACAGTGACCCTTCTTTTTCCTTGGAGTTATAAACTGGCAAATTAGACTCACTCATTTTCCTACGGCCAATGGAGACGGCTACGAGGATCTACGATTCGGGATCAGAAATGTCCACTCTCCTAGCCGAGAGTCGGCTGGTTAGGTCGATCGTAAGTTCCAGTTTGGGGTTTCGGCTAGAGGATTTACGCCATTGAAAGCTTTGAGACGGCAGGGAATATTGCAAGACGACGCCTAAAGTAAGAGCCTGTTTGTACACGCAGAAAACAGGAAGCTTTTAACAGAGCCGTTTCTCAACACTACTGAATCACCTCAGGATACCAGGACCAGCTACAAGAAAAGAAATTGAAGAGAGATACCCGCCCTGGCCACATCCCGTCGGTGTCCCGCCTTCCGCCGGTCTCATGACGCCCTGATAATCACAGCGTTCCACCGCGAAGCCCGTGAAACCTAAGATCCACGGATCGAGCTGGCTAGAACGCCTTGTGGATATGACGACAAGCGGGATGTGTATTCTAGATGGGAGCAAGTTATTGGGGATACCTATCGGTACCGAGCGGGTAGCAGACCTATAATTACAGTAATTCACTGCCTTCTTGTACAGCAAAAATGAAAATGCCCTCTACTGTTCGTCATAGATGAAACTCTTGTTCATTTCTGTATATATGAGCTGCCTATATGTCGAAACTAGGTCGGTGTGCGATTTGAACGCCGTCGGGTGAGAAATGGACACGCTGTCAGTAAATCCGTGCCGGGGTACCCTTTTTGGGCAAAACCGGGCAGTTGTACAGTGTCACGCCGTTGCCGGTGGCTGTGTCACGCAGCTCAGTTATCTTCGGTCCGATGCGATCAATCGATAAACACTTGTTCTATTCTTCGTCTATCGTACCGTTGCCACCCACATCCTCCTCAGGATCCTCCTCAGGATCTTTCCGCGCCTTCTTGGTTGGGGGTTTTACCCGGGTCTCCTTGTAATTCGAACGCAAAGGCTTTGGATGGGCTTTGTCCCAAACCTTCAGCTTGCGGCCCGCCTCCTTCGCTGCTACTCGCGCTGCTGTCCACTTGTTTGCATCCTCCTGAAACTGGCGATACAGTGCCGCATTCCTAGCCTCCCGACCATCCTCATGTGCCTGCCACGCTGCCATCCGCTCCTCGTATTCAAGCTGCTGGGCAGCCCTCTCCTCCTTGTCGCGCGCCTCCTTCGCCTTCGCATCCTCGTGCTCCTTGACGGCTCGAATCACGGCGGAATGTGTCATCAAACGAGGTAAGCCGTCTCGTAGAATACCTCCTCGCCCCTTCTTCTTCCTCTCTGCCTTTCCTTCCTTCGCTTGAAGCTGACGACGCAGTTTGTTGCAGTATAATCGCTGCAACACGAGCATGGATTGCATACGGATCGCCTGCTCCTTGTAGTAATCTGCTGCCGCTGCTTTCGCAATGAGAGCCTCCTGCATGGCATCCTCGTCGGGTGTGGATGTCGTCTTTGTTGTGAGGTATGTGACATCTTGCCTTGACATTGACGGTTTGGTAATGCGACATTTCATAGGCGAGATGAGAACATTCGGCAGATCGGGTGGATTAGAAGACGATGGGATAGGCGTTTGTGAGAAGAGAAAGCCGCAATCAGAGTTGGCAAGTTCTTCGAGGGCGGCTCGGATGGGAAAGGTGTCAAGCCGTGGGTGGGCAGGTTCATCATTTACAGGTTCTTGTTCCTCCCCTTCTCCCTCCTCACCTGCTTCATGACCAGCCTCACCACCCCCCTCCTCAACATCATCTACCTCCTCATCAGCACCATCCTCCACCTCCTTGTCCTGCTCTCCATCCGCCACCGCTTCTTCCTCCTCTTCACCCGCTTCATATTCCTCATCACCTCTCTCGTCAACCGCATCCCCACTGGCTCCCTCATCCTCACCTTCGGAATCTGTATCCGAATCATTGTTTGGAGACGACGTGATGAAGATAGGCTGGAGGGTGTCAATGATCAGCTCCGTCATGATGCGGACAGCAGCCGGTGGCTCGACTGGGGTGTAATGCCGAAACGAGGTGTCGCGGCTGGGAGCGAGCTTATCGGCGGAGATCACGTCGCGGTTAAAAGGTATGATTCCTGTCTTCAAGAACGCCTTCTTGATTAACTCCGGTTGTAGTATCGCAAGATGGGTGTCACCATAAACCTTCAGGAAGTTCTCTTTTGAGATCTCCTGGCCCGTCTCTCGAAAGAGTTTGTCACGGTTCTCACCGAACCTTTGCTTCATCGGGCTGAATATCACGACATCCAGACCTTGGTAAATGTGAGTTGTATGGGCAGGATAGCACAAGACATGGATCTTATGCGCCTTGCAGAACATCAAGAACCCGCGAGTGACATGTGAACCATGTCCGTCGACGTAGAGGACTCGCCACCTGCCACCCGCCTTCTCACGAGTCATTCGCTCAAAGTGCTTTGCGTACTCGATGCCGATCTCGTTATCCGTCCAGCCCTTCTTCGAGTATCCCAGCCTTGTCGCAGTAAGTACATGATATGATCCAAAAGGTTATCATTACTCACATTGCTTCTGCAGGGTTATCTTGCTTCCACCGAACCGCAAAGCCCTTTCCAGAAAACAAAACGGCTGGAGGTATGGCAGTCCCATCCGCGCAGATATTGACAATGACAGTCGTTGTCTCCCTCGTTCCAGCTTGCTGCTGGTACTGGACGTTCTTGCCCACTCCGCCAATCACCCGCTCTTCTCCCTCATCACCGTTAGCCTGAAAACCTGCCTCATCCAGCGTGTACGTGTTCTCAGGTGCAATTGCGTTGCCCTCATCTCCATGCAGCTGGACGTTCTCAACGAGATCACACCAGGCCTTATGGTTTTCTGGGTTCGCAGCTTTCCCTCGGACATCATGGAGTGGCCGAGTCCGGTATACGTGAAGGCGTTCGTGATGCCGCTCAACAAAGCGGTGGGACCAGTGCTTCCCAAGACCAGGAAAGGAGGTGCCATAATGCGCTCGGCAGAGCTCTATGACGTGCTCCTTCAAACGACGATGTGACAGCCCGAAGCCCTGAGCTGCCGTCTCGATGAGGTAATTGACAACCTCTTCTTCTTCGACAGCGCTCAAATGAGATGAATCCCATTTAGTCTCCTCCCGAGGACATGTTTTGCCAGTTGCGTGATTACGGACAGTGTTGTGATTCAGCTTCAGCCAGTGGCCTGTCTTGGCATGCCATCGCTTGCGTGCCTCCTCAGCCACCTCCCGGTAAGACAGGCGCTTGTCTTTTGGCTTCTGTTGCTCATCCAGCCAAATTGCGTGAGCAATCCGGTAAGCTCTTGCCTTTTCCTCTTCTTCTTGGCGTTTTTTTAGCGTGTCGGAGGCTGCGTGCTTTGCCATGGGGGTGTATTAAGGTAGTTTAGTGTTGACCGTAATAAAGCGTGTTGAGGAGCTTGCGGAAAAAGCAGTTATGTGTTCGAAATTGAGGAAAACGGGGGATCAAGGTGCAGCATGACGGGTGTGTCACACTTATGATGCGGTGTGACATTCCCCATCACCGATGACCAATTTCCCCCCTCCAGATGATCTTAAGGCCCTGGAGCTCTCTTGGTGATAGCCCAACCCAAAATTTGCATTTCAGTCAGTCAGAACATGATATTCAGACATCTTTTACTCTCAAAGTTGGTCTCTAGTGTCATGGAAGAGTCACGAAGGATGGTCGATTTTTTTGCCCAATTTCCGCTTTTGGAATGTTTTCCCATCCCTGTCAGCGGAAGCAGTGCCGCCTCTCCCACAAAGGTTGCAAATGGTGATCCAACCATATATTCACCCACAGGATTCAAGAAACATACCCGATCATAGTCCTATCACTCAAAAAGTCACTGTGTACAACTGGGCGGGGGTGTACAAGAAGCCAGTGAATTACTGTACCCGTACCTTGGCTTCACCAGGGCTTTTTTATGTTCAACCGGTGAGAGAGATCTGAAGCTACAAAGTCTGGGCGGCCCAATACCCCCAATAATTGATATTCATTGAATCATTTGAGTGAGGGGCTTGTTAACATATTTGTCGAGATCTTGGATAAACGGCGCCACGATAACGTATATAATGGGCGGGTTGGGCGACCTTGAAGCTTACAATAGAGCCGTTTGCGTACCTACTACCCATCGCCCGAATCATCTTGGTGTTGCTTCACATTTGAAAAGGTACATACAAGTTCATCAGATTTTCGAAGGCACTTGCCTCGCCACGTGCTAGATTAGATCCAACACAGGAAGCTACCAAAAACGTCGATGAGAAGCCCGTCTATCACCAGCGGGAGAAGACGATACCAAGCGACGTGGATTTTGCCTCAGCCAACGAACATAGTTCATCAAGAGGAGGGCCCTTGATGCCCGAGAAGATTGAAAATTCAGCTTTGCATGCTTTTGCGTGTGTGCTTGATGAAGTATGAATAAACACATATTAAGATCGCCAGTGAAGGGGAAGAACCAACCTACCTTTGTGGACCTGATTGACGTGATTGATCATCGTGATGGCTTCCCATTTTGGGAAAAGAAAGAACGATCTAAGCGCCACCAGTCTCACACGAGCCGTCGGAAATCGATCGAACTTTCGAAGTTTTAGCCATAGGATTCCGTGGAGCAGGGTGGACAAGTGAGCGGTCCCGTAAGCCTTTCTTCGATAAAAAAAATTGGACTCTCGTACCAACATCTTGGGCATCGTCATGGGATCAAGTCCATGCCCGAGAAACACGAACTCCAGATCAAGATACCACATACCCTTCTCGATGTTTCTTCGAGGGTATTGAGGTCTTAGCACATTGACAGCTGTCTGAAGAGACGTAACGAATTTATTCGGGGCCTGATTCCTGGGTCCAGATAGTTGACCTGAAGGGCCATTCGTCAGGCTCGTTGTCTATTGTGCATCGCAATGACTTGCAGCTTGTTCGATTGCAGATAGAGTTCGGAGCAAAAATCGAATTAATTCCCCTAAGAAGGCTATAGGGCATGTTCACTACAGTTTGCTTGTCAACTCCGTAGGCGATTGGTTGAAGGTAAGAGCATTGAAAACGGCGGTAGCCAGTTGAGTCGGTGCTTCTTGGACGACCTTGGGTATGACCCGATCAGAAAAAAATCGGGAAAGGAAAAGAGGAGATGGGTACACACCAAGTGTCCTACACCCTCTATACGAGTAACAGAAGCAAATACTCGACTTTCTTTGGGGTCTATGAGCGAGTCCTGAGCCTCTCTCTCGCTAAACGACGAATAAGTCAGCCAGATTTTCCTAAAGTGCCGAATTCGAAGAGAAAGGGACACGTACAAGAGATCATTCTTTCCTCCAAAGATCAGATGTACTGGGATATGAACACAAATTTGGTTCAGTCGGTTGAGTGCGTTCGAGGCGTACTGTTTGCCCTCGAAGGCTATATTTTCCGCCAATCGGTGTGTCGTCAGAGTCACTCCGGACATTTTGTCTGGGTAGTACGCCGTCGGGAGGGCCCGAAGACCGTGTTTCTGTTATTCGGCACGTCAACGGGCTGCGTTGTCGTCGATATGATAGGGATCAACAGCATACCACGTAGACGTCAAACACCCTTTCATCCCAAGCAGCCCAGGGTAGCCGAGCCTTCAACCATGCAGCCGCCGCGTCAGCACTCTTCCAGATGTCTTTCCTTGTTGGCGTGGTGGATTTGACAAACTGGTAGATGTCTGACTCCTTGTCGTCGAAGGCCTTGCTAGTCATAGCGGGTTCGATGAGGACAATCCGCGAGAATGGAAGTCGGGAGGGTGGGTTGAAAAATTCAGTGGCTAGCGTCCTGCGTTTTCCATGAGTATGAAAACATCCAAGTTCGGTGTGTAGTGCCAAGGGGCTACTTACACCCCAACTGCGCCAGCGGAGTGACCACACAAGATAATTGGATTTCGATCGCGGGCGAAGGCTCCGAGGAGGCCTGATTTCACGAGTGTCGCGAATGCATTTCCATAGTCCCAAATATCTGTAGGAGTCGGTTTGAGAAATTCATCTCGAAATTCATGGATGAGATCACGTACTGACAAGGCTCTGGTCTATGCAAAGAATTCCCTCATTCAAGATGCAACCATCTCCATGGTTCTGGCAATCCAACGCCCAAGCTTCTCGAATGATATAACCTCCTTTCGCCCCGGCGTCGAGCTTGAACAGGTCTTCGATTGTGGGTTCCCAAGTTTCCTTGGCTGTCCATCTTGGAGTCGGAATTACATTGCAAAGGAATGTGGAAACTTACAGAACCCAGCTCCATGCCCGAGTAGCAGAATCGCACCGGTACCATTTGAGCCAGTCGCTGAGCCAGTGTTCCTCGTGTACTTCTTCATTGGAGCCTTGAGGTCAACTCCATGGGTGTTCGTCGTCAAAACGAATTCCTCCACTCGAAGACTGGGCATCCCTGAGACGGTATTACTAGATGAAAAGGGGAGAAAGCAATTCATGATCTGAATTCGCTACTATTTATGAGTAGAACAAAACATTTTACCTTGGGCTGTCGTATGGGAGAAGGATCGAGGTATTTTGACGTACACTGGCGCTCCATGACTGATTGTTACTCTGCTACGGGGGGGCGCGTATAAAAGTACATCCGAGGTCAAACAAGGGAGAAGGGCCAAATATTCTCTCGGACAAAGTTTCATGGTTTGTTGCGCGGTACGATGGTCAGAAACCGATATGGGTAAGAACGGAGAGAACGGAAGGAATCGGCCCGGGATTCGTTCCGTTTGCTTCCGAGACCAAACAAGTTCGTTTGTCATCAGCTGTGCCGCCCATGCCGAAAAGAACAGCAAGTGGTCGCAACAGCTTGAACTTGAGCTTGAATTTTTTCTCTCCTCCAACGAATGTCGCAAAGTCTGTCGTCAGAATGCACTCCGCTGAAACAAGCGTACGACTCATGCTTTAATTCCTGGTTCGAGGGCTACTTGGAACCCGCCATTGCCGCCTCGACGTCAGTAGAAGCTCGGGCAGCGTATTCGAAGAAAAAGGCCGACGAATTCCAGGCGAAATGTGGGAAGGTATGGGATGAGTACAAAGCTTGCGTTCAGGTGCGTGGATTTACTCTTGTTCTCTCCCGATGTTGTGTTGATTGAACTCTGTAGAAAGCCGTGAAAGAGAAGGGGCTTGACAAACTCTTGCAACAGGCGAGAGAGGAAAACCCACTCATTGAGCCTGTACCTCCACCCCCTGTGAATCCCCCAACGAAATAATTGACTTCATCTGTGCCGATAAACTACTTGTAGCATAGGTTTGTGTGAGTTCCGTTTCGTTTAGCAACGATGACCAAAATTGTCCCGTCAGAATATTTCACTTGTGTAATTTAATCCTAATTTCCCCCCTCGATCCTATTCCAACGCTTGCGGCTAGAGCTTGCACCCAGAACCCTCCACCGGCGTTGTAGTACTCACCGAACTCTGTCTTCCGACAGCCAGCCGAGCCCCAGCCCTTCCTTACCTACATGACCTCAATGTGGGGGAACTCTCCATCCCTACGCGCTAAGAAGAATCGTGGATCTGTCGCTTCTCGTTTTGACAACGTCTCCCGATAGTTGGAGGTACGTTAGCTGTGAAACTTCCCTCCTGAACACGCCTAATAAACTGACGTAGAATACGTCTTCCTCAGGTTCTTCCTCCGATTGTTGTCTACGCTGGCGTTGAAACACTGCGATATTTTCCCCGTGAGCGTGTAGAGACGATAAATGGTGCTCCATGGACATGTTGAAGCAGCTGTGCCCCGAAGTCTCTAACAACGCTTTCATTCTAGACCATCGAAGAAAACCTTGTGCGTTATACGGTCAGTGTCAGCACACCTTTGCTCTCGACTTGGCTTGTCGCTTATTCTCCAGCCAGCACAGAGACGGATCCCGCTTGAGATTAAGTAGCATGAGCGAAGACTTTGGCAAACTAGTCCGAACTCGACTCACCGGTCGACGTGTCGTCGACCTCAATACACATTTCTATCACCGTTCCATCCAAAACGGCCTCGACGGCGAGCCCAGGCAGGTCATGGAAACGTCTTAACCCGCCTTCTAGCCCCGGAAGCCAATCCGACGCAGCTCCAAAGATCATGCTCCAGGAGCTGGCGAAGCAGAACAAGCTGAAGGAAGCTAGCATTCAACTACGATTTTTGATACGAGGTCTATCCTCGGCTTTTACTCTGGTACGTTTCAACCATCTTTTGATGATGGCGAGGACATTCAAAATCTAACAATACTTTGACTCTTTTCTCCAGTCTGATGAAGATATTTCATCCTATCGACGGGTCGATGCAAAGCTTAGCTCCCGCTTTCTTTCTGTGGAAAGCCACGTTTATCCTGGAAGTCGCTCTCCCTCAATACTTCCGTAATTTGAGCTCCTATCCTCCCACTCTTTTGATATCCGTATCCATTCTCGACGACCTTGAAGTGAGTTTCTATCTTTAGTTTGATACTGGACGGGTTACAAGTACCTCGGGCCCTAGGTCTCTTCCTGAATCAATGATGCCTCGGGAGCGTCCTATAAATTCCTTCGTCTCAACGTCCTTCTCTCTCAAGTTCAAGTTCTATAACACCCCAAAATGTCCGCGCCCCTCGTCTGGCTCATCACCGGTGCCTCCTCCGGCCTAGGACGACAGGTCGCCCTCGAAGCCCTTAACCGCGGAGACAAAGTCATCGCTACTGCCCGCCCAACCTCCGTAGCGAAGCTGGCCGACCTCAAGGATCAAGGCGCTGACGTTCTCGAACTGGACGTCACTGCGCCACTGGAGGTGCTGCATGAAGTCGCGAAGAAGGCTGCGGCGATCCATGGACGCATTGACGCCCTCGTGAATACCGCAGGTCGGTATGATTGATGTTTTGCCCTCGATGTGGAGCTGATGTTGTTCAGGATATATCCTCATTGGCCCTATGGAAGAAACTACGTACGTCTCGAACCAGCTCCTCTTGCTCACACACGCTCGAGTTTGACATCTACCCGCCTGCAGCCCGCAGGAGACACTCGAACAGTTCAAGTGCGTTTACATTGATCCCTCGGCTCTCGACACTTTGAAGCTCAACGATTTTTTTGCACAGTGCGAACGTATTCGGGGCTCTGAACGTTACGAGAGCTGTTCTTCCGTACATGCGCGAAAAGAAAACTGGGACCATCATCTTCGCAGGGTCGATTTGCGGGCTGGAGTATGTTTTGCTTTCTTTAACACTGGCCTTCGAGAAAGTGACGCAAATATTACCTATGCAGGTCAACTCCATTTGCTGGCATCTACGCCGCCACGAAATGGGCCCTTCGAGGTACGATTTTTTAACGATGCTCGCTTCGTCGAACATGAAAATTCAAACAATCTATGTACCAGGAGTCTCCCAGTCTCTGCACGATGAAATATCACCCCTCGGTCTCCGAAGCCTCTGCGTCGACTTTGGATACTTCCGCACCGCCATCCTCCAGAGCGAGCGGCTCGTCACTCGCGAGTCCACTCTAGCGGATTACCAAGACAGGTTCGAGCAAGGCAAACAATTTGTTCAAAGTACGATATCCCTTTGCTTCCTCTTTTTCTTTCTGGCCACCAACTGACCTATGTCTGTTACTTACGCAGGCTACAGCGGCACCAACCAGGCGACCCAGTGAAAGGCGCGAAGGTCGTCGTCGACATCGTCAAGGGCGAAGGGGTGGCTACTGGGAAAGCGTTCCCGCGCTCACTCGTCCTTGGGACTGACTGCTACAATGCGGCGAAGAAGGAAGTCGAAGGAATGAAGGAGAGGTTGGAGGAGTGGAAGGAGGTCTCGCTCAGTACTGATTTCGCAAGCTAGGTAATGTAATGCTGGAGAAATCTCTAGAGGAACGCGACAAGTGAATGCACGTCATTTTGATTGGTGTCGATTGCCCCTTCTTGCCCGGAGAAGCGCTAAGATTGATGCATTATTGATGGATTCCAGTCCTGAAATGTAGACGAGGTCGTTCAGAAAGGTGGACGTGTGGGTGTGGGAGGAGGAAAGTCAGCCTAGAGCTCCAGGGGTGATTTCCCATATAGGCATTCCGCAAACCAAATATAGATAAGTTCAGCTGACTGGGAACAAAGGCCGACAAGAACATGGAGTAACAATGCATTTACCATTACGCTCTGCAGGGTATAAATTGCATGAAGCGTCTTTACTGAGGTAGATCTGACAGTAAGCGAAGCGCCTCGTGTTGACGCACCGAACCGCATAGCATCGAAGAGACAGACTCAGACTTCCATAGCCGCGGGAAAGATGAGATAATATTTCGAAAAATGAGGCTCCACCATTGCCTTAAGCCCTTTCAACTGTGACCGCAACTTCAATGGGAGGTAACTGAGCCGCTGGTGTCTTCATTAATGACTTGACCAACGAGGAGGCATTATGGCTTAGTCGCAACAATGGGATGGTCCTCTATACCGAGAGGCGTAAACGAAATTATCATATGATGTGCCTTTCGACTCACTTCTGTTCCGTCTCCGCCAGACATAACAGCCCCGATGTCGGAGCTAGGGGCATCATACAAGCTGACAGCGATGCCCTTTTGGGGGCTTGCATTCAGCCTGTCGGAAATGCACGCGCTATTCAGAGCAAGGGCACGAAAAGGAGAAAAGGCGTACATCATGAGTAACGAATTTGAGTATACTGAGGGCTGGTGAGGATGTGATGCTGAAATATCGAGGATGAAGTCTTACATTTTGCAAGAACAATGTAAATAGCGAGCCAGACCAATAGCACACGGGGCCGTTTAGTAATCGGATGAATACGATTAGGATATGGCTTACGGCCTTCCATCGTCTGAAACTTTTCCCTCGGGTTAGCTTGAATGAAAATAAAAAGGGCCAAGAAGGTAACCTACGCATATAACGGTGGTGAGGTGTGCGAGGCTGCGTAGGCAAATTTAAGTGATTTCTTGCCATACGTCAAAGCCCAAAACAAAAATTGAAGCGGCTAACCTCGTCAAAAGGCCCGTCTCTGTTACATATCCGCAGTTAATTCCAAACAGCTCGCAAGAAAGCAGAGGAGTGACCTACGAACAGACCACCGCATAAGCCTCTTGAGAATCTGGCCCGTAGACTTCAGATCAGTCGGTGAAGAAAGCTTGCGCAGATAATAAATCATCGATGCCGCTATCAGTAGATCGGCAACACCGCCAACCGTGAGCCCAGTCGTAATCAGCCAGCTGACGCGCACGACGAATATGCCTGTCCCGCCGTCAGATATGACCTCGCGGATGGCGATTACGCCAACCGCGAATACCCCAATGGAGCGCAGGACGGCGAGGACAAAGCATGCAAAAGCGGCGAGCGATCGCCCCTGGGCTATTCTCCTGATGCGATATGCGAAAAAGAGCTAATTGAATGAGGAAAAGCCTCCGATAAGTGTGGCGTAAAGGAGAGGTATGCCCGGAGACATACCTGGACCATGGTGGTAATTAGATTCTCGACAATAGTTGCTACTGAGAGTGGATATGTGTTTATTGCGGGGTGTCTCCACGTCGTGACTGTGTCGTAGTAGACCGCGGCGGCGGCCAAAGAGGTATGCACTGTCTCGAGGAAGCTGTACACGACTATCAGGTACGCAAACCCAGGGAGCTTTAGCGCCCGTCAAAAAGCACGAGGACGTACACAAGACTAGAAACCTGGCAAGAGTGCTGGTTAGCCACTGTGTTACTGAGTGAAAGAACGAAACTCACGTACCAGGAGCTTCAGCCCGGAGGTGTCTTCCCTCCTTCGGAAGAAGAAAGAATATGCTTGGGCGAGCAAAATACCGAACAGTATCAAGCTGACGAACACTCCAACCTCGATTACACCGAGGTTCTTGTCCGTCTGCACTTGAAAACTGGCGAAATCGACAGTGGCGCTTCTGTCCTGGAGCATCTGGAGGAGCTGGTTACACTTCTGGACCTGAAAGCGCAGGAAGTTATAGCATAGTCTTCGCTCAGAATGTAACAGATGATCAGCACGGAGAGTTCTCCTCTGATTCATCCCTTCATTTATGGGAACATAAATAGACGACTCTGCAGCGAACAAAAATAAAAGTGCCCACTTCGATCGGAGTCCTGGTCTACCTAACCGCATGGGTATAATATGGCATGCGGTTTGTGCTTCTGCATTGGCTCTTCGGGACATGATCAACACCTAGCTGTGCTTAATGAACGGCCTCGAGAATCTGTTCTAGCTGACTAACAATAGAAAAGAAGGACAATTCCAATGCCCTATCCCAATAGAAGTTAGCTGCAGTGAAAGCTGAATGAGAAGGAGGCGTACGGGAATCGATGATGTGATTATCGCGTCCGCGATCTCTCATCGACGTTATGAGAGCTATGCGATTTCCCCATCTCACCGCAATACCGGGCCTGCTCCTCGTATTACTAGTATAACTCGCGTGGACGCCGTCAAGTCTGGTAAAGGTGTGGCTGTGGAAGATTATTCCCGCGATCTTTTGTACTTGCCGAGGGGATGGACTGCTATAATGGGGCGGGGAAGTCGGTGGAAGAGGCGACGGAGAGGTTGGAGGAGTGGGTCGCTATCACAAAGGCTGCGGTCGAACGGAAGTCAAATAGATTTTGAAGTCGTGGGGGTCTTGGGATCACTTCAACACGCATGGCAGATATCGAACGACGTTTATGGCCATAGCATTCCCCCACTTGCAATCGATCGGCGACACCCCGCGAGGCATCGTTTCCTCCTCGCCTCTGGCCCACTTTCCCCAATCAGGTCAGATTCTGATAGACGCCCAAGAAGACAAGACTGACCATGAGGCTGATTATCGATCGCAGGATACTTTCGTCTCTTGCGCTCATCATCCCATTGCCATGGACCAAAACGCCTCGAACGACACAGAGCCCAAGCTCTCCCCTCTCTGTGAGCCCATCTCCATCTTTCCTGGGTCCCTTCACCTTAGCCGCACCGCTCGCAGTTTGGGACCCCAACGCAGACGTGACATTCATATCGTCAGATGGTGTCCTCTTCAAGATATACCGTCGGCACTTAGAGCCGACCACGGGCGGGTTCCCTGGCGCGGACGCGATGGTCGTAGGCCCCGAGCCCGTCGCATTACCAGAACCAGCCAACGTGCTGGAGGTCCTCTTCCAGTTCATCCAGGCCCCAACGGAGGCGACGAATTTCCGACAGCCATCCGTTCATGACATGCAGGAAGATATTTTCTTCGCTGTCGCAGAGGCTGCGGAGAAGTATCTAGTCTACGGTGCCATGAACATATGCATCACCTTTATGAGGTGCGCACATCTTCTCTAAATCGTCTTCCATGCGATCCTACTGTTGTGAAGGGAGCATTATAAAGAATGGCCAATCCAAACCCTGAACCATTGTGCAAGACATAGGTACGCAGATCTTGCGGACACAGCTGCGGAGGCTTCGTTAAGATGGTCTTTAAATACGGTAGCACAGCCTTTGACTCACCCGTCCGTCCTCCAGAGATGGGTAAGTCTTCACCGCGGAATTGAGCGGGCTTGCCTGAATCCTCTTAGGTCATTTACTTCAATTCGTGGTTGGAACCATTGAGAACCATTGAAGGGGTTGCGACAAAGTCAAAGGGCAAGGCGTGTGGTGAATGCGCAAAAACGTTTACAGCCTATTTGGCATCAGTCATTCGCGACGTCTCGTCTGCCCCTGATCTGTTGGAATTCCACGAGGGCTGTGCGTCGGCATCCCCGAAGATCTGTCCTTGTAGGGATATGCCAGAACAGCAGCGTACACTTAAACGATCCCGCCAGAACATCCCGAAGTTCAGTAGCATTACTCTCTGAGTATAGAGAGAGTATCTTCAATAAGATCAGAATAGGATGGTTTCATGATCTGGTCCAAGAAGGCTTGTCTGTCATTTGTACATCTGCAGAGGGAGACTTGGGCAGCATCATACGTATGTTCCGACGAAAGTCATGAAACTACAAAAGAGTCAGAACAGATGTCAGTTCGCGAGCGAAAAATTGCACACCTTGACGGTACCCAGCATCGTCGACCCTGCCCACATGAGCCCCGCGATAGATACCACCATGACCACTGTCGCGATTCCGAAGGCCTTCGCAGCCATACGAGCAGTGGCAGGCGCCATCTCTGAATACGCCGCTCTCATCTCCCGGAAAGTTGGAACGGAGAGTTCAGGTTCCTCAGGTGACGGCGAATGACTGGGTTGTGGACGAGGTGGCCATACGGATCTGTGCGTGTAACGACGTGGAATTCGAAGAAAAGACCGAGAGATTCGTGGTATCATCAGGAAAAAGTTCGAGGCAGGTGGAAAAGCACGTCGTTCGTTTCATTTGGCCGGATCGGTTGTTGCCGATTTCATTCCCACCCCTAATTTTCGAAGTACTGAAGAGCAAGACTGGTGAACTTGAACTTGAATTTGAGCTTCGAGTCTAAGAGCATAGATGTATAGCAGAACTTTTAAACATATAAAATAAGTAGAATTACATTTGGGTTTTATTTTTTACAGGTGCTGTTTACTACATTCTGCGTCTGCATCACATCCGTCGAAGGTCTAGGAGACAACGCAAGTATCGAGGCCGCGATAGCTATCCACACTAGAGTAGCGCACAGCGAGGAGTATATGACTACGGTGCAGGAGGACGTCGGACCATTGGTTGGATATGGGAGGATATTCGCAATCGCGACCATCAGCGGAATTCGCATCCCTCTAGCCATGGAAATTGGGCGTTAGAATCTGAGCAAAAGCAAGGACGTGGAGACTTACAAATATCGCGCGGCTGGCGGTTGCCGTTGGGAGGAGGCTGGTTGTTGGTGGTAGGAGGAGGAAGGCCGTTGTCGTTGGGGGGAGGCACATCATTGCTATAAGCCGACTTGTTAGGTTGATTCAAAAAAGAAAATTGAAAGGTGAGAACGTACTCGACTGGCGGAGGAGGCTGATTATTGTTGTTAATTCTACCGTTTCCGTTGTCCCTATCGCGCGACCAGAAATTAGATCAACAGCTCAAGGATTAAAGAAGATGCTACACACCCTTGAGGCGGAGGAGTGTTGTTGTTGTTGTTGCCGCCAGGACGACCGCCAGGCTGTCCCTGACGCTTCTCGAACGCCTCAGCGTCTCGCGGACGATTGACGGGCGGGGGAGGCGGAGGAGGGCTTTACAGGACATAAGACGGGTGTCGAGACGAAAAAGGAACACTCACTTCTGAGGGGGAGGAACTTGACGAGTTTCTAGAGCGTTCTCCGACCGCGGACGAGGACGCGGAGGGGGGATCCTGTTAAGTAAAAGGGATGCATTAGCTAACGTAGATTCAATTTAAGACGCAAATACACACCTCTGAGGAGGTGGAGGCGTAACTTGTCGTCTCTCTAACGCTTCCTCAGAGCGCGGACGAGGCGCAGGAGGTGGTGGAGGTGGGATAGCAGGAGGTGGCGGGGGTGGGACCTGTCGTGCCCCCAAGGAACGCGGGTTCTTAGCCGCAGCGGAAGCGGCAGCACGGCATTGCGTCGCCTGTGCATTACATTGAGCGGTGGGTACTTTCGCGTTCAAGCAATTCTGTAGCTGGAGGGCGCAGGAGGCTGCCAGAGCAGACGCGAGGTCGGCGAATGACTGGCTGCCTGCGACTTGGAATCTCTGGCCAGAGGCGGTGACTGCGGGAGGCTGGCGGCCCACTATACGTGCTCGTATTAGAGGTGGAGAAAGGAGGTAAGACGGGAGGACTTACAAGCACCACTAAACGGCTGGACGTTGCCTCCAGCGGGGGCACGGCGTATGTTCCTGCCTCGCAAGCTCCTACTCGATTGATTAGCCGACTATGCGATCGTAAGAAAAAAATAATATTTACTTAGGACTATTGTCCTTAGCCGCCTCTTCAACGAAAGGAGGAGAAGCATCTGGGTCCGACACCCCAGCAATGGCAGCACGGCATTCGACGTCTTGCTGGTCGCACTGCGCCAGAGTAAGGCCTGGGGCACGGCCGTCGGCCGAGTTGGCAGCGTTGGTGCATTGTGCCTTCAGAACATCGCAGGAGGCGGCGAGTGCAGAGGCGAGGTCGGTGAATGTTCCTTTGCCTTGGACAGTGAAGCCGTCATCGCCTCGGACGACGGAAGGTGCTGCATCTCCGCCCACTAGTGGATTAATTGATGTTAAAAGATGTATGAAGATTGTCGGAGACGAAGCTTACAGTTACCAGTGAAAGGCTGGAAATTCTCTTTCGAGGTAGTAGTGGTGGCTTGCGGAATTGGCGCCGCAAGACCGGTGGATAAAATGCAAGCGAGGGTTAGAAAGGAAGTTAATTTGTCGAACATAGTGGCGATTAGTGAATAAGCGAGTGATTCGGAATGCAGGCAGTGATAGTGAAGGTGATAAATATTCCTGTAGTGAAGGAGTTAGGTGGGTGTCCGGATCTCGACGAAAGAAGAACATACTGGGCGAGGAAGAGAAACAAAACCGGTCTTAAGCTGAATAGAGAACGAATGAAATAAGTTGTTGATGGAGAAATAGACACTTGCGATCTTCATTTATATACCTCTCGCAACATCTGTCCTCCAAAGAGCGACTAGCTGCACTGACTTGCGGACCCTCGGTGGAGGATACGATGAGTGCACGGTGAAGCGGGCTTCGGGTGACCTCCGCAGCGAGCATGGAAGCCTAATGTCAATGGATTGTCGTTAGGGCACCGATGTGCTCTACACAGAGTATATAGGATAGAGGACCATACGATGATCAGCTAGATCCTAAACGACACAGCTTCCAAGACCTTGCATACGGGCGCCAACTAAATGCTGCGCGGCGCAGTCTTCACTGTTTCGTGCTTGGCAACGGGGGCGCGTAGAGCTACCCGCAGCTTGCATATGACCAGAACAGGAGATCGTCGCTCGAACCCTTGCCCCGGCCGAGCTGTCGCACCTCCGAGGAAGAGGACTCGGTTAGCCCGGGCAATGGCAATCTGTGGCCTTCTGAGGACCTATGCATAGGCGTAGATGTGAGGGAATTCGGAGTATGGTGTGGTTCTGTGGACGTGTTTCGAAGTAGAGGTGATTGAATTGCTGGTTATGAATATTCGTCCAATCCACCGCCATGACGAGGACTGACTAAAAGAACGTGATCTTAGCATTGTCATTCGCAAGCGCTAGACGGGTATAACGTCGCCCACAGCACCTACAAGCCCGGATAGGCAAGGGCTCGTGAGACGTTGGTTGCCCTGCGCTTCTTCGATCGAATGTGATCATTTATAGGTGCACATACACGTGAATCGACCGAATGCCTAGCAGCAGCTGACGACACTTCGCAGAGCGTGAAAAAGTAAACCTTCCCCCGTTGCTGCAGAGCTATAGATAGGAAGAGAGGATATTGTCGAAAGTGCATCGTTCATTCGCTTTGAAAGAGTAGAGAAGACACTAGTAAGGTGGACGGTGTCTTAGGACTCACACGGTCGAGCAGGATGAACATGATTGTTTGTAACAAACTAAGCAGCCAATGGAAAGCCAGGAAAAAGCGGTCGGCTAATCCCGAACGCTCCTCACTTCCCTGAAGAGGCAAGTGCGCCGAAGCGCCGCGACCTCAAATGCCGACTGAACGCCGGAAAACCAGTGAAGGCAAAGATGGTCGTAATGAGAAAGAAGCTTAGGTTTTCCAAAAACAAGTCAAAATAGTGTTCACTTGAATGACATACATAGCAGACTACCACGAACCGTGAAGCGCTTCTAAATCTAAAAGGATGTGCTTGTATAAATAAGCCACCAAGAAAGAGATAGGTTCCGGAGGCAAAAAGGGAAAGGTGTCACGAGAGAGTGTAGCAAATGGCGGTAGTAGAGAAGGTCAAAGGTGACGTAGAAGAAAACACCCGCAATGCTGTCACAGCTGACACCGTGGACTCAAGTTCTACCCCACCCCGATGGCTGCCATCATCCTCCATGCTAATTCGCAAGAGGCGTCGTGTATATCCCACTCACCAGAACCCCGGCACGTTTCTGCTATAGTTCATCAGAAAATTGTCGTCCGAGACAGAAGGAGAAGGGGAAGTGGAAGGATATGAAGGAAAGACGCACATCGTTGAAACAAGCACACGGCCGGAGTTCCAAAGTGCTGTCCGTACATCAGAAAAGTCTCCGAGATACGAAATACCGTTGTGACTGCCTACGATTTAACACCACAGCACCAAGTCATTCCAACCGCTCACAATATGGCTTCCATATCCTTGCGACATGGCAAAGCATCCCAGCGGGCGTCGTGACGCACATGATCTGCCGGCTCGAACCCGGTTGGAGACGGGATTCGACGCGCTGGAATAGAGCTAATGTCAATAGGTATAGGTAAGGATACAAGATCTACCAAGATTGAGTTCGATAAAAGTTGTGGGTCCATCAAGTTCCTCGTCACATGTGACTCTGAGTCTATTTAACTGAGACGTCGACCTCCTGTTCACAATAAGTTGTGATGAGGAAATTCCGACCTCCTTCCTTTCGTGCGTACTCTACTCGAGCGAGCTTTCCCTTGACACACGAGATCAACTTTCCGTCTTATTGGCCCTCCCGTGGGGCGGCTCTCCACCAGCCTGACACGCCACCGCCTTACACGATCCGCGCTCTCCCGCCCACAGCACAATTTTCGGTACAAGAGGCCATTCACACCGGTCATGGAAAGTGGTCCCAAGTATATCGTGGAACTATGGCTACCTCTTCCCGGGAAACGACAGAAGATGTTGTGCTAAAAATCTACTGCTCGAATTTATTCCCACAAGAGGACCCAGATACTTCTCTCGCATCGCTCTTTGGCAGGGAAGAGGCTCCTTTGTATACTGAGGATCTCATGTCTTGGACTGAGGTGTGGGCTTATTGGAAACTCGTCTGCTTGCAGGGTTCCCTCGTCCCGCGCTTGTGCGGCGCCTTCATGGTACGTAACACACCTAATCTTGTGGCTATAATTTTCGATAATCCCAAACAGGTCAAGGTACCAGAAGAAGGCAGACCAGCAAATCATTTTGCCGTGGTGATAACCCCCGTCAATGGCACTTCCAACATTACGCGCTGCAGAGCACTCGGCGGCTTGCTAAATGGTAACAGGAGGTGGTACCCCCTCGTAAGGCGGCGGGCGCCTATCTATTCCAGGCGAGACGCCGTTGACTGACATGTTCACATCACTGACAGGCCCGAGATCTGTTCAAGAGCGTGTATCAGTTTCACCGACTCGGTATTTGCAACCTAGACCTACGTGACGAGAACATCAGAGTGGTTCGGTCTGCTGGGAACACTGAATCCCTGGTGTTCTTCGACTTTGCGTCTGCACGTCCATCGTCGTTTGGCAGTTCTGAACAGAAGACAGATGTTCAGGATGCTCTGGATCGTGATTGGTGGGATCTGTACACCATTATAGCCGAAATTTGCGTGTACAGGACCAAGGATGGGGATATCGTTGCAGCGGATCAGAGGCGTTGGGATTTCGTGAAGTGGTTGAGGAAGGAACATCACCGTGACGAGTGGCTCGTTGCATGGGATTCCAGACTGGACGCAATGAAGCCGCGTGAGGGGGTTGTAAGTACTAGTACTAGTAGGAAAGATTCGACGGTCTCCTAATCATTTATGTAATTATAATTACCCATGTTCGACTGCTAATGAACAAATGAGGCTACTATGACAAGTTCATTCAAGATAAACGCCCGCTGGGGTATGTTGTCGCTTTGTTGAAGGCTAGACGTTCTGGAAGCCTAGAGACTGACCTTGCATTTAATATTCAGACAGCGCAAGCAATATGAGTAGATGGAATGAATGAAACACAGCAGGCAACAAAACTATCAGAAAACGTATCCAGTGGCGCCAGGGATATGCTGCGACACTCGGCCAGGCGAACCATCGTTGTGAATGGCTGGATGATCTACGCGTAGGATAGCAGCTACCGTCTACGTGACCTCAGCTGTAAGAAGAGGAGCTCTGCGCTAGAACAGAAAATTATGAACGGGATATACCCTGTCAAAATACGTTTGAGCTGAAGCGCAGCCGTAAACGCTCCCTCAATGTTCAAAGCTGGAGAGAGATGAAATGATGAAAAAAAACTTGTAGTTTTTTTTCATCCATATTTAGCAGCGCTTGTAACTTCAGTCCGAGGCCATCGGGTTCAGATCCGCATCCACGAACCAGCGCAGGTGGAAGAAAGAGAGCAGGCAATCACACGTAGCAGCGTCCACATAAGATATCGTCGAAGCGACATTATAAAGAGATCACGACGCCGTCTAACCCCAGGGTCTTGAAGCCTGAAGCTTATCACGAATCCAGTTCTCTGGCCATTGGCTGAGGCTCGGACTCTGCTTCTAATTTGCAAGACTCGTCGCGCATATCCCACTCGCCAAACACACCGGCACGTTTCTATCAAGCGTTATCAGCGACTTCGCGTCCAAGGCAGAATGAGAAAGAGAAGTGGAAGGATATGAAGGGGAAACGCACATCGTTGAAACACACCGCCGGACTCCCAAAGTGCTGTCCGTATATCTCAGCGGGCGTCGTTACGCACATGATCTGCCAGCTGGAACCCGGTTGGAGGTTCTCAAGACGGGATTCGACGCGCTGGAATTGAGTCAATATTTCGAATGAAAGGTAGAAGGAAATTTGAGAGAAACGTACCCTAAACGGAAGTGGGGTGCCGGTTTCAGAGACGGAAGTAGTGCATCCCTGGGTGTAGATGAAAGATAAGAGACAGGGAAAAAGAATTTTGGTGGTGAATGCCACGTACCAAATCGCTAAACTCGCCCCATTGCGTCAGACAATCGGGCTCTTCAAAATCGACGATCCAATATCCATATACACCTCTTCCGAATCCCTGAGTGGCACCATGGTCAACGTAATTCGATCAGAGTAGAACACTACACCAATAGTTGCTCAATACTTACCAAATCCTGACAAAAATCGGTGGATAGCAACCTCCCATGAATCTCAACCGGCGTATCCCTACATGCTCTCATCATCTCCTGACGACTCGCCGCCGTGTTCGCCGACTCAGAGAGCGATAAACGCGCGGTGTACTCCCTTGTTGCAAACCTCAAGCAATGCTCGCCGCCTTTGAGGTTCTCCCATGACGCTTGGAGGCCACTAGAGAGGTCTAAGGACTGAGAAGCCGGATGTTTGGAGAGGGTTGAACCAAAGTCGTTTGTCAAGACAAGGTGGCGTAGGGCAGGGGCGTATATGGTGTTTGGATAGGCGAGACAGAAGATAGTGAAGGCGAGGACGAAGCATGTGAGAGTGCAGGCAGTCTTGAATACAGCGAAAGCCGGAGGCAGATGAAGCTGGGTGTGTGTCGGCAGTTCCAGAGAACTTTGAGGGTGGCGGTACCATGATTGCGATTCTCCGGGATGTCTGAATGGTCTAGAAGAAACAAGTAGATAAATAGTCGAACGTCGACAGGAAACACGAGGCTTACGAAGGCGGCATTTCGGTCCTATACATAGATATACCGGTCTCTCTGAACACCTGCAATGCTTGCTGAGCGTTCTGCCAATCACGAACGAAAACACGTATTCAACGGCGAAAACTCCTCACTGCGAGAAGCGAAGCAACGACGGGGCAGATGCTCAAAGGTCCCCAAGCAGCATCACGCCACCCATGCTATGAGGCCTAGTTATGAGCTGGCGGGCTCCTGAAGCTTGCTGATAAGGCCAACGGTGTGCGTTGAACGGGGAGCAAAATCTGAACGCAATCACCCTTCGAAGGTGAAGATGACGGCTTTGGTGCGTTCGAAATGCCACACTCGTGCGTTGGAAGGACGGCATTGATGACCAGGTGTGATTAGGCTTACCTATATGGTGCTGCGGTGCTTCAAGCTTCAGGTGGTAGATGAAAGTATGGAAGCCTTAAGATAGCGTGCGGGTGGTTCGAGGGCCAAGCCTGCCAGATTGGACGTAGCTTCTGACGTCTTCGATAAGACTCGCGACCCGTGCCGCTGTATTCGAGGAAAAATAGCAGATAATTTATTGTCCTCGAGACGCCTGTAAATTCGAAGAATTTCAACCTGGGCCGAAGGTTTCAAAGCTTCAGAAAAAAATCGTCCACACTTACGACCGGAAAAGCCACGAGGCCGAAGGGGAAGCCTTGATTATTGTGCATGTCTGATCTGTGACACAAGCACGTAGTACGTTAGATAAATGAAGAACTCCAGCATTCCAGCGTTGAAAGCATATGTTGAGCGTCGAGAACATCTCCGGAATTTGGCACTACTGTCGTGATCATCGTGGCAGGAAGTGAAGGGTTTTTCGGCAAGCTTTCGGCAACTTGGGGGTCTTCCTGGAAGATGCCGGTGGCTGTCCCCATGATCACCGATGACAAGGGGCTCCTTTCTACCCACAAACCACCACCATAATTCCTCTATCTTCGACGTCGTTACGACCATGATAATCGGTCAGCTTTCAGCATATCTTTAGCGGAATTCTGTACTCACATCTCTACAGAGTCTCAGGCTAAGAGTGCAGAACTCCTCCCGAAGTTAGTGTCTTTGTATCCTCCCAAGCCCACCGTCCGACTCATATCTCTGCCAGTTACGAGACGGCTACAAGAGGGTCGCGGTAGGTCCAACTCTCCCATCTGAAATACGCCTATGTGCTGACTGCGGGACGAGCCCAGGCAGCCTCCGCAAGTCCCGCTAATCTACACGTTCACGAACTGGCAGCATGGCTCCATGCTGGTGATGCCTCCGCGAGACGCACCTTCGCAGCAACCTCTATACCGGATAACAGTGGACCTTGATCTGAACCCTTTCCTGCCTGTGTCGTACAACACGCGGATAATGCGGTGTGGGAGGAGGGAGGGAGAGGTGGTGGGCGAATTTGCGTGAGTTTTGCGTTCGTCCTTGTTGTGCTTGCGTCTTGACGTCTTGTTCGTGGTTAGGTTCGCCTTGAACAATAAGCGTGCAGTACTACGGATGGGAGATCTTACGACACGACTATCGAATGCGCTATACAGCGTCAATTCATCACCGGTGCGCATATGTGCTTTCGTTACGTCCAAGTCCAACTTCATGACTTCCTCCTTCTAGCGTCATTTTAACTGGATCCTTGAGAACCGTCTACACTGGGATTGCCGGTCGTCTCTACCCGATGGTTCACCTCTGTGTATCGTGAGTACTCTGTCCTATCAAACACTGCCCAAGTATCGTTATACTCGTGCTTCTGGCTTCCTAGTTGCATAGCCTTGGCTGCGCTTGCGACGTATTTGGTGCTGGAGTGCAGCGAAATCCTCCGAACACTTTCGGATACCAGGCGATATCGTCGTCCTTTCCTCACCTGCTTCTTCCTTCGTCCTAATTTTCCACGGCCGCTTAACCCCCCCCCCCTAGTGCTACCTCCCATCTCCGCAAACCTCTTCCGACCCGCGAGCGCCCGCCTCAGCTTCCTCCGGCCAATCAGTACAGGTTGCCACTTTCGTGCCGCCACCAGCCGACGCATCGCCTCCGTTGCCCGATGCCACGCTGACGGTGTTCCCGGGCGGGTTCGCGATCATGGACGAGATCGTCGTGTCGGCGTTGGTTGTCGAGAGGATGTTGACGAGGTAGTCGGTGTGATTCGGATATGGATGGTGTTCGTGATACTTAGTATGTATGTTTGCTTTTTGTATATTATATCTTTATGTTTTTTTTATGTCATCCCTTTACTCTACGGAGCTTCCTCGATGGATCTTCCCTCTTACTTGGATTGCCCCGAGATCGGGTTGAGATGTTCGTCCTGCTTGCCTAGGCGTATGCCTTCACTGAGGGTAAGCAAAGCTTACATTTTCGCGTTTTCATTTGGTGGCTGACTGGGGCTTTTGGTAGATCTCGATTCTTGTGTGTGTCCGGCACTGCACATATTGACAGCGAGGGCCCTACTTACCTAGTCTTGCACCAAGATCGTCAAATCTATCACTACAGTGGAGGCCGAGGACCCCTCGATCTTTAAGGTTCCCACCCAAGCTCAAGCCCTACTTTTACCTCCGCCTTGTTGGCACTCCCTTCGCGTCATTCGGTAGCCCTTTCCCCATATACTTGGACACAAAATTTATGTCGAGAGCGGCAGGGTGCCGACGGCGTACATAACTCGGGACTTACGCTAAATCATCGCTGCTAGCGGAACATTGCATTCGAAGATTGGCGCGCTATCGTCCCTGGGTTATGTCCACTACCCAAGGTAGCCTAAGTTCGTCATTTCATCATAGTCCAGCCTTAACAAAACTGATAAACACCTCTCTAGATGCCCCGTTTCTTCGTTAATCTGTCGATCAGGTCCAGTATCAGAAGAGACTCTCACTATCACGTCAGCCGTCGGACACAAGCAAATTTACCAAAGCGTCCGTCCAATTCACAGACAAGACATCTTCTTACCAAGAGTCGGTGAGTACTACTATTATAGCCTTGGTGATTCCACGGAGCCGTTAAGTTCGATTGAATCTTATCAGACGGCGGGATGATCGTGCAAAATCCTCAATATGTATACATGCTCGACTAGGGAAGGCGTTCCTTGGTAAGTTTACAACAAACTAGGCGGATACCTCCTTAAGAAGTGTACTTCCTGCCCCCTGTGATAGAAGTGCTCTCAGAGTCGACCTACGCTCCTCCATGTCTTGGAGCGCTTTTATATCGGCTCATCACCTATAAATAATTCCGCTGCCCATGGCAAGGCCAAGTATCAGAAAAGAAGTCTTCAAGATGTTAATCAGTCCGTCTACTAATCGCCCGAGTACTTTAAATCCCCGACGGGTGCTACCAAACCCCTCAAGTGACTGGCCGTTTCCCCCTGTGCTTCACCCCAAGCATGCTCGTCTCTATCGATTTCAACAACTTCCACTTCCAGTCGAACGAAAACCTCGGTGCAATAGAGATCGGGACTTTCCTCGGCCTTATCTTATTTGGGATCCTCCTCGGCCAGGCGTACTCGTACTTCGGGCGGAGCAGGAAAGACAGATTTGCTCTGAGGCTTCTGGTACGCGAAGGCGAACCCTCAACCTTGTCCCTGATGTTCTCCCGGCTCACTGTAAAATCCAGGTTTCGATTCTAGTGTACGTCACGGGTGACCCCACGAGCGCCTCAAATGCACCTAGACTCACCCACAGGTGGATAGGCTTCTGGAGTTGGTTCATACACTTTTGCTCGCCGCATCCATCTACTACGACACGGTAACAACCTGGGAAGCGCCGAGGACGAATACATACACTCTTTCCACGGCGACATTCTTCGAAAATCTTATCACCATCATCGTCCAGGTACTTTGATTCCCGTACATTATTTTCTCCGGACTGACTTTTCGCTCTTCATCAGTTATGTTTCGCGCACAGGATACACCGTCTCTCCGACAAGGGTAGACCGTCTATGATCGCACTCATCTGTGTCGTCCTGGCCGTGCTTCGCTTCGTCGGAGCATTCGCGGTCGGCGTAGAAGGAATGCTCGACGTCGCACACGATGGGGGCACGGGTGTCTTCGTAGTTCGCGTCAGCTGGCTGATAACTTCGACCCTGTCTGTTGGGGCAGCTGCGGATGTCCTGATAGCTGCCTCGATGATCTACTACCTTCGTCGGCTATCTTCTCCGACCCATCTACGCAGGACGACAGATATTCTCAACCGTCTGACAAGGTGGACTGTTCGTGAGTTTTTTTCGGCCCGTGCATCTATTTACAGTAGTAACGGTTGATTTGCAGAAACTGGGCTCTTGACGAGGTGTGTTCTTTTCACGATCTTCGCTACTGGTACTGAGCTTGCCCTCTTACAGCCTCGCTCATGTAGCCGCTATCTTATGCGTAGGTTACCTGCTCACTCTCACCGGTTTTTCCGTTGACGGAGTTCGACAGTTTCAAACGATAGGAAACCGTAAGTAATGCCTATTCACGGCCGCCGACGACGGACAACGTTGTTTAATCTCACAGTCGTCTGGCTCGCCATCTACATTGTTCTTGCCAAGTGTAGGCATACGTTCATCGCAAATGAAATGCATCTTCTGACGAATACCTTTATTCTATAGTGTACTCAAATTCTTTACTCATGATGTACGTTTCATTCCTTCTACCCATTATTCCCAATATCTCATGCATAGAATTTCGAAGATTAAACGCGAGGCCCGGAACCGGGCCTCTAACCCTCAACGAAACAACAAGCATCGAATTTGGAGGGACAACTTCTGGAACGAGGACAGTGGTATGCATGATCTACCTGTATTCTGCATAAGGATCTTTTTCATACGTCATGGCACTCTAGACGACCCTCCAACTATCACACCTCCACCACGATACTTCGGAAATTCAAGTGGATGTCACTGTCGATAAAGCATAGATCACTTCCGCCTCTGTTCAGCACCGGGTTGACCACCAAACTTTTTAGACTTAAGATAGGAAGAACTGTATATCTTAGCAATCGGAAGCGGACATAACTTATAAGGACGACAGAGGCTGCCATTGTGTCTCGCTACTACTTAGTATGCTTGTGCGAAACGGGCCTTCATTGTGTCCAATCTGGAATCCCATGCAACGACCCACTCGTCATCCTCCATCCCTACTCACCGAATCCGCGCTCGAGCAGGTTCCGTCTCCCTGATACTAGAATCCCTGTACCTTGAGAATGTCTTTGGTGGGTCCCTCCAGCCCAAAAATCTGTTCGCATGCTTACCATAGCACAGGAATTTCCGAAGAGGTACCTGTTCTCGAACCTCTTCTCCGTCTCAGAGTGGGATCCAAGAGTGCCATGGTTCCGCAGCTGTACGCATTCCTCGCGTTCGTGCTATCTGTATCGCCGTGCTGCATAAACGTAAATGGTGCACTGGCTGAGGCTCATGCGCGCATATTAAACGGCGATCGGGTAATTGGGAATCGACGTCCAGGGCCCGGAAGCGGATACATGTTGCTCTAACTGTCCCAACCTCGCCCTGAAGCGTCATTGGCCTTTTTCATTGGCACTATTGATTTACACCCATTCCGAGAGCGGGATGAGAAGGCAAGCGATCTCTATAATTCGTTCATCATAGCCCAGATCGGCCATCTGTCCGACGCTTACCATAAAAGGCAGGTGCGCCTCGCGAACAGCGACTTCGCCAGCGTCGTTGCCATGCGTCAGCGGCCTCGGTGATGCTATAAGGCCGTCAGTAGGCCCGTTTCTTCGGCGCTTCCTCTTGGGTTTGAGATTTTTCTCTGTGTGTGCTAATGCTCGATTCTCCTTTCGCTCACTCAGAATACTGGTGGCATCCGGAGCTGCCCCATAACGCCAACTTCGTCGTACGAGGATCCACTTGAGCCAGAAATTCCAGGAACATTGGCTATAGCACTTGTAAGTAAATCGTACTTCTTGAGCCCTATTGTTGATATTGCTCACCTGCCGAAGGTACCTGCTTTTTGGGCTATCATGATTTTCATGCGGTGAACCTTACTCAAAAACATTTGAAGCACGACGAAATGAAAAACACACGAGGACAGCGGAAAGACAAAGTGAGTGTCGATCGAGGCTCGCACTGGTGTAGAGCTGAGAGAAACCAAGAAGATACAGTTGCAATGACGAACATCCATGACAAGACACTCAGGGGTACTTGTACGATGTCAGCCTTTACTAAAGCGGATAACACACGTTTTCGAAGACCTGAGACTGTTGATCCCTGCGACCAATTTCATTTTCGTCCTGGAGGTTCGAAGGTCAGAATCTCAGATTTCCTTTCATGAGGCGCCTTTTACATCTGCTACTTATCAGCTCAGCTGTGGATCGCCACGAACGCCAGTCGGAATCTTGGCCCCCAAGTTGCATTTCCATCGCACACGCGAAACCCGACATGTGGTATCTCTCCTCCCGTTCTCCTTGTAGGCTGAGCCCCTCGCGACAGCTCCTCTTCTCAATCCAAAGCATCAGCGTCGCGCTCCCCGGCACCTATCCACCCGCGCCGGCGTCGATCTCATCCTGAGCCGAGATCAATTCCAATAACCCAGATGACAATATCATCGATAATATAAAACCTGCAGGCTGCGGGGTGGCCTTACCCGGATATTCCCTTCTCTGCTTCGCTTCACCCGTTCGTTTCCCAAGACAGGCTCTTGTCTATTCTCTTTCCTCTTACCGACTGGTATGTGCTGCAATATCTCTCGAGAAGACTGCCATACTTAGTTTCGCAGGCCGCAGGCGTTCATTCTTTCAACTTCATCTACACTCCCTTAAGCTTCTCCACGGCCGTCGCTATGTTCTACCGATTTGCGACATTCCTTGTTCTTGCCTGCTCTTTCTCCACTGTCTTCTCTGCCCCTGTTCAGCGGCTTGCAATTCTTCGAGGTACTTCATCAAGGCTTTTGTGAAGGCCTCGGGCTGACGATTGTGCATGGAGATATCGAAGGAAAAGTTGAAGCCCGTGGGGCACGTCAGGGAAACCCAAACGTTAGGTAAGTCGTCACGTATCATCATCTGTCGCACCGTCTTATTTATGGCCGATAACTTCCAGGCGGCAGGTCGATTGCGCTCCGGGTGAGCTGTGCATTCACATCGAAGGGAAACTCCTCATTTATCTTTCCTAGTCACCATCACCAGGACTGTCACTGTCGACCCACCTGCCGCCACACCTGCCACTCCACCAGCTGGGTACGCCTTTTGTTTTGAGACCGATTTGGTTCCACCTGACGTCCTGAAAGCAGCGGAAACAATGCACCTGCAGCACCTGCTGGAAACCTCCAACCTTTTGCCGGCGCACGTAAGTCGTGTTTCGGATTATTTCATCTCCATCCTCTGACATTATTTATCTCAGTCGGCGGCCAACGTGCCCCCGCTGTAACCCCGGGCGGGCGCGGATTCCAAGTAGAGAACAACGCATCGTTCCAAGCGCTCCAGAACGCACTCCAACGTTCGTGCGACGTACAGAAGAATCTCTGTGCCAACGTCGCGAACTCCGCGTCTGGAAGGGATTCTGGGCTCACCGTAGGCCAGTGCGACCAGCAGGGCGACCAGTGTCGGGCAGGTATCGCCTCAGCCGTCGCGAACGGCGGTGCTGCTCAGCAAGCTCCAGCACAGGACCAGAATAACCAGGCCGCCACTCCGCCTGCTGCCCCAGAGAAGTGCGTATTTTGACGATGGAAGTCGCATTTTGACCTCTTACGTCTTGCACTCGTATAGTGCTGCGAACAATGGCAGCAGTGAGACTACCGGCGACACCGTCGCAACCGCAGGGAATCTTCAATCCTTCGCTGGCGCTCGTGAGTTTCCCTCATTACAAAATACATTTTTCTTCTTTGACCTGTTGAGCCCAGTTGGCGGTCAGAGAGCACCTACCGTTACCCCTGGCGGCCGTGGCTTCCAGGTCGAGAACAACGCTTCCTTCCAAGCCCTCCAAGACGCTCTTCAACGCTCGTGCGACGTACAGAAGAACCTCTGCGCCAACGTCGCCAATTCTAACGCTGGACGCACCTCGGGTCTTACGGTCAACCAATGTGACGCGCAAGGCGACCAGTGTCGAGCGGGTATCGCTACTGCAGTAACTGCTGGTACGACCGGTGGTGCCGCTCAGAAAGCACCTACCCAGAACCAGAACCAGAACAACCAGGCTGCGGGCCCGCCTGCTACCCCAGCAAGGTGCATTTATTCTAAGACCTGCACTATTGATCTGACATCCACCTAAGTACTGGAAACGCAGGAGGTGGTAATCTTCAACCCTTCGCTGGGGCCTGTCCGTATTTTGCTCCCGCTCTCTCTAACATATATGATAACTAACGTCGTTCATATCCATAGTGGGCGGCGAGCGTGCGCCTTCGGTCACAGCTGGCGGGCGTGGTTTCCAAGTTGAGGGCAACGCCTCGTTCCTTGACCTCGCCTCGGCGCTTCGCCGTTCATGTGACGTGCAGAAGAACAAGTGCGCGAACGTCGCCAACTCCGATGCCGGTCGGGGATCTGGTCTCACCGTAGGACAGTGCGACCAGCAAGGCGAGCAGTGTCGTGCAGGTATCTAGGTTTCCTTTTGCACGCTAAGGAATTATGTTAGAGACAATAATAGGTTATACCCTCTGTCTTCCAAATTTTAATATTCGAATCTAAGTAAAGGGACAGAGGAAATCAAATGTATCACTATAAGAAACAGCTTCCTGAATCTTTGGCAATGGGTCGTCGAAGTATCCTCAAGCTTTCTCTGGCTTCCCTACTTGGAGTCATGTCGCTGTATTAGTCATTTATCTGTCATCCTTGGTAACAGAGTATTTTAGAGTCACTCAACAAGGCCAACGACTCATCTAAAACGAGCCCAATTCGCCTATGCACCGTTTCGTCGGACAGGTGTAATCGAAATTGAGTGGCGCACAACATGTGAATCCACTGGTGATGGCGTCCTAGCATCTTACGCAGTTGTCTAATGTATGAGAGCGTATCGGACTTGAGGAAAGGAGGCTTATTGTTCCATTTTACACAACTAATATCAGGTGATACTGCTAAAGACCGGTATTCCCAGCTTCTTTGCAGCTACAGATTGACTGTAAGAGCCAGCGATGTTCTCGCAATAGCAAAAATTTGGGCTGGGGCATTTGACTCGACCCCCACCCCATCCCACCAAAGTCCCTGCGTAACGAAGATCTGAGGCAGTGGCTCGGAGATACGCAGCCTGCAGCTGTGCAAATTTTGGGCAGTCATTCGAAGTATGATTTGGGCCAAACAGTGAGCACGCATGGAGCACCACTTCATGCCAGTAGTTGTAATAACGAAGCTGCCAAGAGGATAAAGAAAAAGTGCAGAAAGAAGGAAATTACACCATACCCATCTAGCTAAAAGGCCGGGATGCGTCAACCCCAACGAAATCTCCAGGAAGGAATGCTTGAGAGTTTTCGGGGCTACGTCATTTGCGAGGTCCAAGTAATTAGAGGCTTTGCGCAAAGCCAGCTGGAGCCAGTGGTGGCTCAAATGCGTTGCGCTGAGACCTTTAGCCAGCAGAACCTGAATATCAACCCGATGAATGCCATATATTAATATTACTTACATCTCTCTATAACCTCGTATTTCCTGGAGAGCTCCACGCGATATCAGTCTGTGGGGGTGGTTGATCAACGGTTGATCACGGTTGATATTTTCTGCTGGCTCAGTTTCCATATATAGGTTAGTTTCTGGAGATTGTCGTAGCTGCACGGATGAATACAATGAAATACTTGCATTGTCATTGAACTCCCCTGGCATCCAGACATACATGGTACTACATAAGACTAAGTTAAAAGCATAGTCACTAATTGGCCGCTACTGGCTACACGACACAGCGCAACGTTTTTGAGCCAGCACTGGCTCCAGCTGGCTTTGCGCAAAGCCTCTATTGTGTCTATCGCAATGGTTGAGGATCTGAATAGGATGGTTGTCCGTTAATTGGCTAAAAAGAAGGTGCGGATGCTTTTGATCAACAGTCTTGCAAAGATGTGACAAGGAGAGGAGACGCACTGCATACGGGTGATACATGTGTTCATCGCCCCAGAAACGATATACTTTTCAGCTGCTTCTGCGAAAGAAAAAAACAAGTCGCGATCCATGGCCACCACAGATGGTTGTCGGTAATTAGACTCTGGACAGGGGTGGATGAACTGGAATAAGATCTCCAAGACCTTCTCGGGTTCTTGAAGTTGAATGTGTTCATCATCAACCATGGTCGACTCCGGTACAGCGAACCCCCGAGCACTTGTGGCCAAATGGGCGCGGTATATCTTGAACAAGACGCTGTCAGAGGACTTGAAGGTGATATCTGCTGCACCGTCGCCGACTGCCAACGCAAGGAATTCGCGGATGGAAGGAAGAAAGGAGAGCACGACGGGCTTACACAAGGTAGACACCCTTGGTCCAGAGTCTGCAGCATCTGCCACCGTGATACCTTCTGACATAGTGGATGTAGTTGCGGTAGAATATTGTGGGCGTCTTACAGATCGTGCGATAATCGGTAAGTTTGGTCGGAGGTGTCACATGTTTGGTTTCTGATCACCGGGCGCTTAAATCTAATTATAGACCTCAGGCTGTTGCCACGAAATTGATGGATTATTCTAATTCGGACTTCCCAAAACAATTGGGTCGTGCTTCGGTTATCGCCTTTTGAACCATGACCGGTGTTTAGTTGAACCATGCCTTTGAGTCTGGATAAAATGTTTGTTCTGTGACATAGCGGCAGAGCATATTAAGGCCCAACAGGCATCCTTTTCTTGCCCGAGCATTCACCCACCCCTTTGAGAAAATTTCAGTTTGTTAAGGCACCGTCTCCTCAATTCTCTCACTCGCTTTGACTGAATTGAACGGATTTTGATTTCTGCCGAAGGGTATACTCAGGATTCTTCCAGGTGACAGTGTATCCCGGGCCTGGATGTTACCTACCAGGCGATGTTAGTAGATACCGCCATGGAGGAGGCTGCCCGACGACATTGTTTCCCGCGATCTTATTTCAGTAGCTCAGTAGAACGTTAGGACAAATGGGTCACATGGATCTCATGCTCTCGCTACGGCGGGTTGCATCTTCCAAGTGCCGGTGTGGTTACTCGCGCTCCTTCTTTCCTCTGATAACCGCTGGGAAATCATACACCTATGTTTCGGCGCTCTCGTAAGAGAAAAGGTACATTTCCCCGCACCGTGAAAGTCGTTCGCAACTGAATAGCCGAAGCGCTAACCACTTCAGAGGAGTGTTCTCGTCTGAATCTCATTGACGATGGCTCGGACGTTCGGTCGTAAGTCCCATTCCTGCGGGTCAATACCATGCTGTGAGTATTGAGAAGACAGCTGGTCGCTATTGGGCGTTACCTAGTCCTTGGCGTCGCACGTGCGACATACCGGAAATTTGCCGAAATTGGAACTGAGATGTCCTTTTTAGGTTAGATTTACGCTGCGGATACCTCCGTGTCCCTATTGACAACCAAGAAAGACTGCGGACCGCTGCGCCTTGTTAGCGCTCGCATCGCCGGATTCACGTGAGCCCTACCATCTGGACTCGAAATTAGCTAGTGGACTATCGTCCTCTTCCCTTTGAAGGGCGTGCGCCATAGCGACGATGACTCTTTGCGACTCGAAGGAACGGGATGACAGCTGCGGAACTCGTCTAAAGTCCCGACATAACGCAGATACGCGCTTGATGCTCCCGAGTTCGCGCAAAGGACTCGGGGAAGCGACACGACCGAGAACGCTAGGACCAGGGGTATATAAAGGATGGGCGAACGCTCGGTTCTCTATCAATAGTTCGTTTCCTTCCTTCCATCTCTAAGACTGGTTCTCGTTAATTACTTAATCCTTCATCATTTATCAGTAAGGAATTTACTGCACTTCACAGTCATGTAGCTGATCGCTGACTCTTCGCTTTTCTTTCTTTTAGAACTTCTTCCTTCCGACATCAGAGCCTCGCCACACAGACGTTCACTTCTTCGACAATCATTATAATGTTTGACAAATTCGCTACATTTTTGCCTCTCGCTTGCGCTTTCTCTGTCGTACTTTCGGTTCCACTTCCCCAGAATACTGGAAACAGCAACGAAAACCTCCAGCCTTTCGCTGGTGCCCGTGAGTCTCCTTCATAACCTGCACAACGGCTCCTCTCTGACATAGTTTTACAGTGGGCGGTCAAGGTCCACCTGCAGTCAGACGCGCTGACAGCGGCTTCACAGTGGAGGGAAAGGGAAGTTTCGACGACCTCGCTTCGGCTCTCGCCGCCTCGTGCGACATCCTGAAGACTCAATGCACGAATGCAGCCATCTCGGCCGCTGGTCGTGCCTCTGGCCTCACTCTCGCACAATGCGTGCAACAGGACGACGAATGCCGCGCCGCCATTGCGGCTGCATCGAATACGCCTACGACTCCTCCGATTACTAACACTCCTGCGACGAACACCCCTGCTCAAAGGTATTATTATCTATATTTTCTAGCTCAAGAACATTCGGCTAAAATTTCCAGCAGCGGCAATCGCCCCAACGCCCGAAACTACAGTAACGCGCGCCGCGCAGCTGGCGGTAATGTCCAAACGTTCAACGGCGCTCGTAAGTCTCTCGATCTATCACTTATTGCCTCGATATCCCTAACACGAAGTTCAGTTGGTGGCCAAGCTCCTCCCGCGGTCACCCCCGGCGGTCGCGGATTCCAAGTTGCAGGAGGTGACTCGTTCCCAGATCTCGCCTCCGCCCTCCGTCGCTCCTGCGACGTTCAGAGAGAGAACTGCTTGAACGCTGGCATCCCCACCGCCCAGTGCGACCCACAGTTGACCCAGTGCCGTGCTGTTATCGCCTCAACCCCAGGAGCCTCAACCACGACCCGTCCTCAGAACCAGGCCACTCGTCCCCGTTCCCCGCTCGGTAGACGCCAGGCTCAAGGACAAGGACCTCGTCCCAACGGAAACGGTTCTCAGAACCAACAGAACCAACAGAACCAGCAGAACCAGCAGAACCAGCAGAACCAGCAGAACCAGCAGAAGTATGTCCTCCGTCCGCATGATCTCCCATATCAGTCTCACGTCCTCTAAAGCAGGCCCAACAACGGCAATGGTGTTCCTCAACCTCCCCTCCCTACGACCACCACTCTTCCTCCCCCTCCTCCGCAGAAGTACGCCCTTATTTTCTCTCGTACTTGGGATAGGACTAAAATATTCCTCAGCAATGATAACAACGGCAACCCTCTTCCTCCCGCTCCGACCACCCCTGCTAACCGCCAGCCGTTCAACCCTCCTCGTGAGTATCCCTTGTCAAGCATGATTTTCAGATTTCATGCTCACCACTTGCTTCAGAGTGATCACGTTTCCGCCAGTCGGCCTCCTGTTTAATTCGCTCAACGCGAATTTCATGAATAAGACATGCAAAGATATCTCATCCTCTCGTTTTTATACATACCTAGCCAGACAGTCTCCTCGAGCAGAAGTCGGCCTAATTAGCAAGCGAATAAATCGATTTGAATAATTTATTGAACGTAAGAAAGTGAAATTCTCACTTGTGACCCAGAGCGTCGGGGCTATCTCTGAGCGCGATTAGATGATTTAGAACTCCAACCTTTCGCACATGAAGCGCGACGAGTACGACGAGTACGATTTCCGTTGTCAGTAGAAAAACGTTAGCAAAGTCGTGCTCGGACTGGCTGCCTGCTCAAGAGTTGTCAACATCTAATGTCCTTTCGACTAGGAGGTCATAACGGAACCAGGAGTGGTATATCGCTTATTGAGCATTGAAGTCTGACGAATAGGATGTCGGCTGAATATTCACAGACATCGGAAGGGCACAAAGGATGCGTTGAATGAAGGCATCATCCCTTTCAATGACAATCGAAGGCAGCCTAGAGTCCGAGTCGAGTAACACGTCCGAGTTCCAGTTCCTATTATGCCGCCCCATCCAACGCGCGGGTGTTAGCCTCGAGCTGTAGCCCAACCTTCCGCCCAACATGGCTCGCAAAACTCTCGAACAGGCTACGGTCGCGGCCAAATATCCACTGGAACTCCAGCGAATAGTGACTCTCTGCTATTTCCGCCTCGGCTGGGCGAAGCACACGGATGCTGCACGTCAAGGCCGGCTCTGCAGTGCCCGCACTCAAATTCGAAGCACCACCCTCGATCGTCTCGCTGGCATTGGACACGGTGGTGGAATTACCCTCGTTAACGCCGTCCTTGAGACGCGCCTTCTTCCGTCTCGCGCTCCTCGACCACGTATTCGCCCTCGCCTGCACAAAGAAAACACCTTTCTCTCCCTTCTCTGATTCCGAGCGCTCGATGGCGGTCACTCCATCGACGAGGCCCAAGACATCAGAGACGATCGTGCACACTCTTTCGAAGTCCAGGGAGGCGACTTCAGTGGATGAAAGAGGCTGAGAAAGGGTGTTCCGAGGAGGCATGAGCGGTAGAAGGGCGTGGTTCGACGGGAGGTTGGGTATACGGGCAATTGACTGAATAAAATTAGCCAGGAAGAGGATGGCAGGATTGCAGGATGGATGGAGACGAACATCTGGAAGGTGGCTATCGGTACATGACCATGCAATCGCCCAGCGCCGTGTTTGGCCTTGAACGAACTCTGTTATTGCATAATTCGTTATCTGTGGAAAAGTCCGAGATCAGGAAAAGGTACAGCAAAAGGAAAAGGATGGTCGTACCGATCGCTCGCGCAACATCTCCACTATCCGTGTCACGGAGGACATTTTGCCAAACATCGAGCTGTACCATCTACCAAACGCGATTTGCTATCAGACTTGACCCAGCAGTCGAGAAAAAAGAAGACACTTACTTACACCTTGTCTGGAACGTCTCACTTTCTTCCACCATTCTCCCTACAAAACCCGCCTCGCCTCCGTCTGAGTATATCATCTCGATGTCGGCGCCAGTGCAGACCTGTGAATGAGGACGAAAATTGAGTTCGAAGAAATATAGGAGGCAACGGAAAGGCATACAGCGTTTGGTGGCAACTCCTTCTCTCTTGCTAGATCCTCTACCTCAGCAGCACTGGCGTAGAATGGCGGGTTGCACATGCAGAAGTCGTACCTAAACACAACGAACATCGTCAGCTCTGACAGTCGGCAAGAGAAGCTTGCATACGTGCTTTGCGTCGCAATCTTCCAATGGAAACAAGATCCCTCCTTCCTTCGAGGCCTTCCGAACGTCGATCCGATTGTGCAGGTCGTTGGCTTCAACGTTATTTAGGGCGCAGGTGAACGATGCGTCGTCTATCTCTATCTCATCAAGAGTATGTACGAATACTCAAATAGATGAGGTCAGAGAGCGAAACGTACCTGTACCAACCATATCCCATGTCTCCTCCATCTTGCAAGCTAGAATCGGGTAGATCGCAGTTGCCCCTGTCCCGCTGAAAGCGATCATGAAAGTTAGAATTCATTCAGAGGGAGTTTGTGGTGGCTGATGCTTACACGTCAATCCCTCGTATCCTCCTGGGACGCGTCTCCAACACATCCCGATGTGCGTACACGATATCTTGGATCCAAAGAACGTAGTTCAGCCTACAAGAGCCAAGGTATGATAAATGATAGTCGAACGTGGTGGCCTTTCGCGATCGCACCTATTCGGAACCTGAAAAGGACAACGTTTTAGCTCTCAGGCAGCTGAATCGATACAAGGCAAGACACACTGGAGGGCATAACCGATCTTCAGGTATCTTGAGCCTCACTCCGAAATCGCCGAACATGATAGCCTCTGTCAGGCATCTAGCCTGCGCGAAAATCATTTCAATCCATTGAAAGGTTCCATAAAGGCATACCGCTGTGCACCGCCATCTTTGAAGTCTATCGTCTTCGTTTTCTCATGTAAGCTTTTTGCAAATTTCGTCAATCGGAATTCATAATAGCAAGAATCGATAAAGCTTACTATGGCAATAGAAGCGGATATGAAACTGCGAGGGCTACGAAATCTGGAGGGTTTCGGTAAGGATTTCGAGGATGCATGTAGTCAGCGAAGAGTAACTTAGTGGCCGCCGGTGATGGCCGCTGGTCTGAGCGTCGGTGATTGGCTGCGTCGGGTTAAATAAACAATAGCGCCGCCTAAAAATAGACTGGACAGCACAAGGCGCCTAAAGTAAGAACCAGGGGGGTGTCAGCCGAGATCCCACTCCCCTGAAAACGACGAAAACTAGTGTCCGGTGTCCTTGCCTTAGCCGGGCTAGTGCCAGGTGTCCCACACGCCACTTAGATCGATGCCCGCACCACCGACGTTGCTTTCAGGACATTGGCCGACGATTTATCATATCACACTTGGTCTGTAAGGCTACATATAAAAGTAAATATAGGGTATATAAATTCCTTCTTCCTCAAGCTGGTAGAGAGGGAATACAGGAAGCTTCCCACGGATGCTCTTGAGTGTAGTAGACAGTCCCCGTTTAATCCGTGAGGTTCGAGGCGTTGTTGTAGGACTGCCAGCTTCCGTGTCAGCGTCGGTTTGTGCGTCAGGTGGCCCTTCAATCCCATCGCTTCCCGGTATACTCCCATCCGTTCCTCTTGCAGGCGGCTAGCGTGAGTGCTCTTCCTTAGCTCAACGGGGACCGGAGGGAATGAAATTATACTTCCGGAATGTTTTTTGGCCAAGGGGGCAGAGGAGGGGAACATTGGTGCAGGGAGTGCTATCTGACGAGTTGAGCGCCGAGGAGTACCGCATTCCTGAGTAGTGGTATTCGAGATAGCTGAAGATTTTTTCTGTGGAGGGTGAGCACAATTTTGCATCCCTTTAAACCGCACCAACCGCACGGGTTGATGCCGATGGATGGAGCCTGTAGTAGAAATAAGCGCCCGCTCTTCAGAAATCAAAGAATTATAACCTTCGCCTTGGTCTTTAGTTGTCCGAAGGAGCCCCTCGCACTTCCTCGTGCGAAGCTGCACATGCTCCCCATGAATTCCAATAAGCGTCCAGCCAATTGAGGGGGCGCTCATGCTGCTGGACAGCATAGGGATCCCAGACAGGTCTTGGAGACCAGTGCACCCGAGACATGGCGGAGATGAGGCAATTTCTTCCTCGGTAAGCGCGTTCTCTAATGGGATAGGTTGACCTTCTGACTCTTCAATTTCGGGATCTTCCTCGATGCGAGACAGTGTTGAAATTTGCAACCTGGCATAATGAATCGGCGAGTGAAACCACCGGGACTGGGGGAGGAGCGGCTGCAGTTGAACGTTGAACTTGGACTAGTGCCTGGTGTCCGAGTCGAGTAGTCGTTAATCGAAATAAATGGTGTACAGGGTCGTGAAAATGACTATCTACATGCATCTCTGGGATATATGGGGCTTGTTGCTCGAGGATGGCATCTGCACTGCCCGGAAAGTACTTACTTTAGTCGTCAAATAAATTAAATATTGCCCCAGCGCACCTGATCCCTGTAAAAATAGTTGCTCGCGTGCCTTTTCTTCTTTGCGCCTCTCGTTTCATACCTCTAAATCACGCTGCAACTTTATTTTATACTTCTGGCAATCCTTCTTGCCTCAATGCTTGATCATCTTCAGCGCAGATTGTTCCTTGCCAATAAGAATATGCTTTTGGCACAGATCACATTAAATATAGTCGAGGATCGCTCTCTGGTCATGTTTAACAGGAACTCGAACGGATTTTCCGCCTTTGGGATCTTGTACAGTGACTTCGTCGCCTGCATCACGAAGACTCGGAGGGACAAAGTGGAGGGCCAATAGAGTCATAATGTTCAAGTTGAGATAAATTTGCTGGAGAAAAGAAATGGAACTCGAACAAAAACTTGACGCTTCGACTATCCTACCCTGCGGCAGATGGACAGAGAAATACCTACATGGAAAGAGAACCTTGCCCGACGTTACGAAGAGCCGCCTCCTGATCTAAGCGGCATGTGGGACACCTGGCACTAGCCCGGCTAAGGCAAGGACACCGGACACTAGTTTTCGTCGTTTTCAGGGGAGTGGGATCTTCGGCCTTTTCGGCTTACACCCCCCTGGTAAGAACTTGCCTTCATTCACGCAAACTAGTACTTGGGAGAGGTTCGCCCACATTGATAGTACATGGTATAGATACATATGGGAGTCGTAAGATCTGGACGTAGTGCAAATAGATTAAATATTGCAAATATTCGAAAGCGGAGTGGTGGATATGGTTCGCGGTTGAGCTCTTGTTGTGTTTTACGACCGGAAGACCTTGGCGTAGACAGCACCGAGAACTAGGAAGGCCAGGGCTGTGGCAGCCGCGGTCGACTTCTTCACGGTGATGGTGTCGTCGGACTGAGTGAGGACTTCGGTCTCGTTCTTGATGTAGTGGCGGGCGAAGAGGTCGTTTTGTATCCAGAGAAGCTAAGAACAGGTAAGATAATAGTCGTACAGAAAAAAAGAGACAAACCTTGTTCGCTGCGCGAGCGACAGCATTTTTGGTGGGGATATCGAGTGTGGGGTGGGTAATCACGGTGTTGACGAGGATATCCTCGACATATCCCAGCAGGATAGCGCAATGGATGTATTCCACCCTCAGCGCGGGCTTGCTAATGCTGAAAGGGTGTAAGCCAGTCACCGACACTGTTCGAGGTAACAACTCACCAGTGCTTGAACCCAGCAGCGCCAGTGTGCATCAGACCGACCTTGTCGAGGTACTCCCAGCTCTCCGCCTTCGAATAGTCCATCGTGACGAGCTTGACGAGGTACCGGCCCAAGAAATCCTTCCTAAACTTGATCTGGGGGTGCTCAGCGTTCAGGTCTTCGAGCTTCGTCGGGGCCTCGCCGGTATAGCCCGTCTGGCGTGGCACAAACGACTTGGCGGTGATGTCGAACGACAAAAGCTTGACATAGACGGCGTCGACGATAGCCGGCACCAACGGTGCGACGACGTCCTTAGCGGCATGCAGAGCGGCAGCGTCGTCCGCTGTAAAGTCGATGAAATTCCGCAGATATTCTACACGGGTCTGGAGGTCGTCAAGTGAGGCGGGGTCGACGTAGTACATGTTTGGCGGTTATAAGTCGGGTATGGGAAGTGTGGGGATTGTCAGGTGGTTCTTCCGTACAACAGTGAAGAAGAGAAGCAGCCATGGGAGGTACTTATACGAATAGGACGGAAGGAAGGCAAACGTGTTGGAAAACAACTTACGCTGCCTTCTGACATTCTCCACGTCTCCGATTCGCTTGTGCTCATCAGCCGTCCAGGCTGGCCAATTTGATCTAATCTAATCGAAACATAGCCAGACCAGGTCCAGACCCCCTTAGTCATGGCACCAGGATTGCAACACCGCGCGATGCGCCACAATGGAGAAAGTAGGAACATGGGCGGTGGTAGCCGTCTCCGAGGTCGCGCAAAACCGGGTCGAGATGAGGTGACCGGTGATGGGTTGGGTCTGGATTCTTATACTTATACTATTCTAACTTTACAATTTCAAAGGTGCCCACTGGTGCCCTGACGATCCAAAAGGTCTCGCCTAACCCCCGGAACCTCGACAGTTAAGGCCAGACGCCTTTTGTGGAGTGCAGGAAAACTACTGGCGGCGTTGATCTACATACTATCTGAGCGATCGGCGCGGGGGACAATTCGATTAAATGATTTACGGACGTGGACGTGGCTTGGGGTTCATCGGAAGCGCCCAAGGCGGCTCCTTCCGGCGCCTCAACGGTTTTTCCTTTCTCGTTGTGACTGGCCTGCAAGCATCGTAGCCGCTGTTCGATGACACCTTCACCTTACTCTTCGTCGGCAAAATATTTCTTCGATCGAGACTTGCTCTTCGGCGTACCGGAATAGATGATCGTCGCAGGTACCTTGATCCGTGCTGTTTCCGCAATACAATACCGTTGCGCACGCGTGCCACTTGTGCTAACGGGAGCTCTGGCTGGACCACCCGAGACTCACAGCATCTGCACCCGCACCTTTACGTCCGTCATCCGCGACAGAACTGAGTTCCGATGTGCGAGCAGGTTAATATTAGTGTGCCCAGTCCCTGTCAATCAAAACATGGACAGGTTAGTAAGGCTGTCGTCCACGAATTTTCCCGATGTTGGGAATTATTTGATAGCAGGTGGGCTTCGTACATAGTTGAGACGAGCTGAGATTTTGTCAGACAAAGGGGATTAGAGGTGAATTTCAGACTGCCTCAGGAAGGCAGCCGTAATGTCAAGGTGTTAGAATTGGACTTAGTGCGTCATTGGATAATCTGGTCGACGGTCCCGAGTGACGTTTAAGTCGTTTTCGGACGGGCTTGCAGGCAGGTAAGTCCTAACTCCGATACTATGTCCATGGATCTGTAAAAAGGCGTTACAGAAGCTTCTCTTCGTCGAATTTACGGCCGATTTATGCTTTTAGCTCTCGGAGAGCTTCTCCCTCTCGGATGAAGAGCATCGCAAGTCGTCTAGAAGAACGGGGAGAGGGACGGCCAAAGATACTTAGTGTTCTGACGAATCGTTACAACTACTACACGAGAGCTGTTACTTAGCTGAAGATTTCCCCAAGAATCACGTCTCTATTTCCAGGCTTGCTAGGTTAGTCAGAAATCACAATACTACTGAACTTCGGAGCGTTCCTAGACCTCTCGTCTAGCTGTTGTTGCCACTCTTCCCGCCTGCGGCACCCGCAATGGGCTTGGCCGTACGCATAAGGACAATTCGCCCTATCTGTCGCTGGGCTCAAGATGAACGCCAAAGAGGGGCTCTCGAGGGCCCGATTGTAGTAATTCACCGCCACCCCTCGCAGGAGGGGACACTCATAGCCCGCATGCGCCTCGAAGTAACTACGCATCAGTGAGATAGCATCTGTCCAGTGGCTGCGATACATAAGCTAGAGAAGGGAATGCTCTCCATGAATATTGAAGCGAGAAAGATAAAAATTTACTCGCCCATTTGCTAAGCAAGCCAGGAGCAGACAACTTTCGCGCCGCTTCACCGTCAGGGAAGCCCAACGTATGTATGGCGACTTTATCTGCAAGATCGGGGTATCCGTGCTTATGAGCGTGGCAGAGGATCTCCAGGGGGTGATCCATGACAAGTTGACTTGGATCCCTCTCGTCAGTTCTGAATCCCAACTAGACCACAACGAATTCACTGACTGCATATGTAGTACGCAACTCGTCGTCGCCCCAAACACGATATACTTCTCTGCCGCCTCCGCGAACCTAAAGAACAAGCCAGGCTCCATCGCTCTCAAGTCGGGCTGGCGGAAGTTCTGCGACTCTTCGCGGGGGTGAATGAACTGAAAGAGAATTTCGAGCGTCTCCGCGCTCTCCTGGAGTGGGATCGGCATATGATCGAGCGTCGGGTCTTCTGGGACTTCGAAGCCTCTGGATGTCCACTTAAGCGCGGCAGAGTGGATCTGGAAGAGAGTGCCATCGGAGGATTGGAAGGTTATGTCGGCAGAAGGGTCGTTAACTGTGTGTGTGACGTGAATATACCACCAGAGACAGCCCCCTTTATTAACAAAACCCCAGTACTGTAAGGAATTAGTTTATAAACAAACCCCAGGTGTTGCTGGGGAGGTTTTATTGATAAATCCCTAGTGTATATGGGTACTGTCCCCAACACTTTATCCATTGTCCCTTCCATTTTATCCGTTGTGCACCCTCCCAATTTTATTCATCAACTGTGCTCTTTATTCATCGACCGTACCCTCTTTGTCGATTGCATCCCTTTTATCCATTCTCCTCGTTTTATTCGTCAACCATCTTTATCCATTCCCCCTATTTTATTCATCAACCACACACTCTTTGTCCATTGCGCCTCCTTGTCCATCGCGCGTCTTTGTCCATCCGCCAGCCATTTTATTCGTCCCGCCATCTTTATTCATCGATCATCCTCTTTATTCATCCTCCCCTTATGTAATCATCAACCATGCCTGCTTTATCCACCGCAGCCTCTTTATCCATCCCGCCGTTTTATCCATCCCGCCGCCTTTGTCCATCCCGCCGTCGTTATCCAAATCCCCTTATTTTATTCATCGACCACACCCTCTTTGTCCATCGCGCCTCTTTGTCCATCCGACCCCCATTTTATTCGTCCGCCCTCTTTATTCATCAATTACCCTCTTTATTCATCCTCCCCTTATATAATCATCAACCATGCCCGCTTTATCCGCCGCACCATCTTTATCCATCGTGCCATCTCTATCCATCGCGCCATTTCTATCCATCGCGCCCTCTTTATCCAAATCCCCTTGTTTTATTCATTGACAACACCCTCTTTGTCCATCGCGCCTTTTTGTCTATCCACCCATTTTATTCGTCATTCCCTCTTTATTCATCGCTAGCCCTCTTTATTCATCGCTCGCCCTCTTTATTGATCCTCCCATTACATAACCATCAACATGCCTGCGTTATCCGTCGCACCCTTATTATTCGTCAACCCCTTTATCCGTCGCACCCTCTTTATCCATTGCGTCCTCCTTATCCATTGTACCCAGTTTTATCCATCGATAGCGGAATTTTCGTTCATTACACCCTCGTTATTCATCAACCCTACCTTCTTTATCCATCACACCATTTTATCCCTCAGTCCACCTTCATCCGTCGACTACAGCTCCTTTATCCATCACACCTTCTTTATCCATTGCTCCCTCTTCATCCCCTGCCTTTTCAATCCCATTTATTGATACCTCCCACTTTATCCATCATGCCCGTTGTTCATGTACTCCCTTTGTCCACCACTGACTTTATACATCAACTGCGTTTTCATGCTCCGGGCCGTGGATCTGTGATTTTGAACATGACGTTGGGCTGTATCGCATAATCACGCTATGTTCAAGAAATCAAGTCATATATTTTCAATCGCAGATAGCGGGACAAGAATGTAAGATACCAAAATATTATCGCGGAGTTGATGACGAGGACGTGGGAATCAAACCAACTTAACTGGTTTTCCTTTTCTTGCCTCGTCGGCTTCCCTCCTCCAGCGGTCCTGCTGGCTCCTTCCTTTTGTTCTGGCCTAACAAGAACGACTCAATACACTTCGACACGTCAGCAACCACCATCGACCAGCGCGCATCCATTTTCCGACTCTCCGCCCACCACTTCAGGCCGATGAGGACTGTGACCAAACCCGACGCACCTCCCTTCCTCAAATGCGTCATATCCTTCAGATCGCCGTCGGTAAGCTCCAATGGGACACCGTTATCCGGGTTCTGACGCCGCTTTGGCTGTAGCTCATTCCACCAACGCAGCCACTCCTCCGCGAACGTCTTAACGTCAATCGTCGGGATCACGGCATACTTTCGGTTGGCTAGCCACTTCTTCATTGAAGGAGGGCGATGTTTGGCTGAAAGACGAAACTAGTATGAATCGTGAGCGTCCCATGTTTCTGTCGTCCAACGAGATGACTCACAGACGTTGTCTCCAGAGCTCTTGCTTCGCCGTGCTCGAAGTTCACCCAATGCCCAAGGCAGACACACCAGTCCTCATCATCAATGTCCTGAAGAAGGTACGCATGCGCTTCATCCAACCACTGCATGGACACTTGCTTGGCCATCGGTGGTCTTCGGGTACGGTGAGTTCGCTCCAGCTCGTCTTTGACGTTTTCTTCTTCTTTTTCTGTTTGCTCGTTCTCTGCAAACGACCCTTCTCCGAGAGCTACGGCCATGGCTTGAGGGGCGGCAGCGGTCGGAGGGAGCATCTGCAACACGATGGGGGTGGGAGCAGGGTTGACAACAGCGTTCAGAGCTGCAGCCTTGGTTTGAGGGACGGCAGCAGTCGGAGGCAGCACATACGGCGGGGTGGAGCTGGGAGCTGGGACGATGCTGCCGTTCGGAGCTATTACCTGGGTCCGAGGAGCGGCGGCAATGGGGGGTTCCACTGGCGATGCAATGGGGCTGGGAGTAGGGATGACAATGCCATTCGGAGCTACGGCCTGGGCTTGAGGGATGGCAGTAGTCTGAGGTGCTGGAGAAGCGACCACGGTCGGAAGCGGCACCTGCGGCGCGGCGAGGGTGCGTCCGGGGGTGACAACGGTGTTCAGGGCTACGGCCTGGCCTTGAGGAGCGATACCAGTTGGAGACGGCGCCTGCGGTGAAATGGGGCTGGAAGTAGGGGTGACAACACCGTTCGGAGCTACAGCTTGGCCTTGAGAGGCGACAAGAGTTGGACACGGCACTGAAGGCGCAACCACGGTCGGAGGTGGTGCCTGTGGCACGATAGGGTTTGGAGATGTGTTGACAACGCCGTTCAGAACCATGGGCTGGGCTTGAGGGGCAACGGCAGCAGGAGGCGGCATCCGAGGAGTACCGTTTAGAGGCAGGGTCCTCTCCGCAGAAGACGTGGGTGTATTGAGATCGGAGGTCGCCTGCATAAAAGACTGTGTATCGAAAGCATCTATCGATCTCATCAGGTCATCGACTTTGGCATCGTTAAGCAGGTTCAAAACACGTCGCAAAAACTAGTAGGTTTTGCCTAAAAGTTCTGTTCTGAATCCTCAGTCCTTCTACAGCGGTCACAGATTCTGAGGTTCGAATTCGCCTTGCAAACGAGGATAGGGAGGCAATTGCGCAAGGAACCGCTCTTGCGATCCACGATGATGTGACGCCGAGCCAGCTAGTTTACCAAGGTTTACAGATCGAAGATTTACAGTAGGACATTTTTGTACTCGCTGGGCCAAATTCTAATACTGTTCGCTTCTCAGACGTCATCACACGCGAGACGTTCTAGACCTCGGACCCCATGCAACTGATCTCCAGAAGGCCAAAGTCATGGAGCGCGCAAATTCATTGACTCGGAAACTCGAAGCTTGGATCAGCATTCAGCACCTTTACATGCCTACAGTAGCCCCGCTGCGTGCACGTCAGGATAGCACGAACACATCCCCGGTTGCTGTTCAGGATGTCAAGCTCTTTCTGCCGTCATCACTGCCACGAGGAATATTATCGGGGATCAACTTCTTCCGCTATGAGTGGGACTTTCGGTATGCTCAGGCCGAGGAAGAGTTAAACTCCCTGCGCGGTTTTCTCCTGCTCCGTTCGCACATGTTGAACTCAAAGCAACGGTTTTCACGAGGACAACGACAGAACACAAGAAGCCAAAAGCTTCTCTCCAATGTAGATGAGAAGATTCGCGCAAGCGTTGCGAAGTACCGACATATCCGCCTCGCGCTTGATTCACTCTCTGGCCCTTTGTTAGAAACCCGATGGCGAGAAACCCTCCGACCGTTAGAAGAGGCTGACGTTTCTGGGCTCAGCTCTATGGATAATTCTGGAAGTGAAGGCCGGAAGAGGCTCTCCTGGATCTGGAAGGTTCACGGCACGGGTGCAAATGCCGACGAATGCACACAATTAGGTTCTTCAATTTTGCCTTTTCGAGAAATTGTGCTGACAGATATATTTTTAGCGCTTCGAATCGAATGGTGTAAAGCTCGCGCACGCGCCCATAGATGGCAAGAAGAGTGTGTACTTCTTGCAGAAGAGATGCGTCGCGTCATCGCATTCTTCCAATGGCAATGTCGATGGTGGAAGGCACATATGTCAAATCTTTCCTCAACAGACGATACGCTCACTGAGGGTCGGTATGCGTATGCAATGCGGCAGGCCAACATGAGGGATGAAATTGGAGCCCACTGTGAGCGTGAATGGGAAGACTACCGGGTAAAGCTCGTTACTATGGAGGGCCGCGATGCATACGCGATGGTAGAATGTCATTGACCGGGATAGGAGACGTGCCATATGAGGTCATTTGCATGAAGTCATTTGCACTATTCTTAGATTGTAGCACGTTTGAACACGAGATAAAAATAGCCTTGCGGGGATTATCGACAGAGGGGATGGCACTGATGAAAAAACATAGAGGCGCAATGGACAATTATTGAAGGCGCTATTGATTAACAAGACGTAGCGGCGGAATGGACAATTATCGAAGGTAAGGCGCAATAATTCGTGCGCTTTGAGCGATGAATAATATGATGTAATGGACAATTGTCGAAGGGATTATTGATTAACAAGTGTAGTGGAGGAATGGACAATTATCGAAGGCATTATTGATGAACAAAATTTAGATGCGCAATGGACAATTATCCGAGGTAGGGTGCAATAATTGGTGCGCTTTGAGTGATGAATAATAGGATGTAATGGACAATTATCGAAGGAATCATTGATGAACAAAACGTAGCGGAGGAATGGAAAATTATCGAAGGCATTATTGATGAACAAACATAGCAGCAGAATGAACAATTATCGGAGGTAGGGTGCAATAATTCGTATGCATCGAGCTATGAATAATAGGATATAATGGACAATTATCGAAGGGAGTATTGATCAATAAAATGTAGCGGAGGAATGGACAACTATCGAAGGCATTATTGATGAACAAAACGTAGCAGCGGAATGGACAATTATTGGAGGTAGGGTGCAATAATCCGTACGCTTTGATCAATGAATAATAGGATGTAATGGACAATTCTCATTGATTAACAAATGTAGCGGCGGAATAGACAATTCATCGAAGGCATGGACAATTATTCTAACGCAGGTGCAGGTATATCAACCAGGAGTATCGACAATTGTACTCCACGAGTTGCTGGGCATTGTTAATAGTCGTTCACCCAGGAATACTGGGGTTTTATAGACAAAGACGGCGTATACGCCTCAATATACGCTAGGCGAAGCGGATGGAAACAGAGAAAGAGCGCACAGAGATTGGAGTGGTTCGTTTGCGAAGTGTCGTCGGACATAATAGTTAACAAGTTTGCGGCTAAGGTGCCAGAAAGACGTGAAGACCAGGACGAGGGCACTATTGCATCTTTGGGACGTTGTTGAAGGGATAATAATAACTTATACGTTATGTGAAAGATGTCATTCACGTGGCCAGACGGGCGCCTAGACTGCCATCGCCTTGAATCAAGTATGAATTCATTCAATTATGCATTCATTCGCTCCCTATCCAAAAATTCTCTGCGACTACATGATATGCCACTCTTTTTTCATAGGGATATGCTACTGAATTTAGGGATCGCTTGACGCTTCTTCTCCAACAGAGTCCGCCATTCTTGAACACAGGGACAAAAACAATTGCCTGCCACGTCACATTTTATGCCGAATTTATAGACTTGCAGGAGAACCGATGCCATTGACATATTGCCCCACGCAGTCGAGAAATAGACGGAGCTGATTCCCAGGCAATTTGTGCAGGTCGACTTTCCGACGACATAAGAGTCCATTTTTTCTTTCATGAATTTCGTTAAATCTTGCCAAGCCTTGAAATAGAGAACCTAAGGAGGATATATACTGAGCAGGGACAAGTGCTGATGAATCAGGGCTTACCCATTTCTGAAGAGCGGATGGGTGAGTCAATTCAGCGACAACCCGATCCAGTAGACTAATATCCTCCCAGAAACCATGCGTCTTCCAGTGGATATCTTCACACATATCGCCGCCGAACTCTCAGGACTCAGCTCTGGTTGCGCAGTCTTTCCCTTACATGCCGGGCACTGGTACCTGTACTTTGCCAAGCACACATCTTTCGTGCTATCGAATTCTGGGAAGGTATATCTGGCACACGCAAAATGCGCCGCTTGTTCATCCTCCTCGAGGGATCAACTCATCTTGCGGATTACATTTGCCGTTTCGTTCACATCAAATTCCACGTCGATTCATTCTCCTTGCGAGAGACGGCATACTCTGCCAGTGGGGTGCAAGAGCGGAGCGAGGACATGGAATTCGAGGACATTTTCGCAGGCGTTCTCTTTAGGTTGAACAACCTAGAGGACCTCCGCCTCTCCCATCTCTGTGACGAGAAACCAACCAGGTGTCCGAACTATGCGCCGTGCTGCAGGAACTCGCACAGGATAATGTCATTCAGCGGCTCTCATTCACCATCAGCCAGCCCACGCCAGACACTGCTCTTGAGGATTTAAGAGAGACATTCGATTGTCGCGCGCGGGCCAAGATGGTCTTCTACGGAATGGACGAGCAAGCTCAATGCATGAGCACGGTTGTGACTCGGGAATCGTACCCTCATCTAAGGAACTTTACCATAGATTTCTACAGCCAGTTACCGGACATGGAGATACAGACCAGCGTGCTGGACGATGCAGAAGCCGTCTTCGGGGGGATGATGAAAGAGCATTTCACGCATCTTCTCGGATACCCGAGTATAGATGTTCAGATAACTGGAGAGGTTGAATTCCAGGTGGGTTTGTCAATTATGACACTATCTTTGCCCTTTACGCAGCTGAATCCCCTGGACAGGAATAGTGATTGCCACGCTCTACGGAAGGTCTCAGTCTCATAAGTACTTGTGGATAATTTGTGTGGGGATAGTATTCCGAAATTTGACTGCACGTTGGATATAGGCTACTAAACCTTCTGAGGAGTAACAGTACATTGAAGAATGCCCATTGCAGTCCAGGTCCTGTCAAGTAGATATTCTGCCGCTTTCTGGGAGATTATCCACAAGATACCGAACATTTGTTCTTGACCGGGCAAGCTCACGTCGCTCAAAACGATGACAACGCCACTAGCCGTCTGCGTCATCTCGACTACCAAGCCTACTCACGCAGTTACATAACTTACTAATCTCGTGGCTTAACACACTTTTCTCCTCAACGTTGACCATGGTCGAACAACCTTCCCCCGTTTTCCCGTTCGACATCTGGGTAACTATTATCGAGGCTGCCATAGCAAACGGAGATATGGCCACACTTTCTTCCCTTTCCCTCTGTTGCTACGCCTTCGTGCCCTCCTGCCAGCGGCACTTCTTTCATTCCATCCACATCAGCGAAAAGCACTCGGGATACATCGACGGCCGGAATGAGAAGATTCTTGAACTCGATACCTTACTCACCCAATCTCCACATCTTGCCACCTACGCCCGCAAATTGGCCTACTTCATCCATCCTATGAACGACAAGGATATTCAAGTTCCCATCAACCGACTCTTCATGAAGTTGACGAAGCTGGAAGCCGTCGAATCATACCACGAAGATGATCTCACCGAAGACGAAGACTTCGTGAATTGGGCGACGCTCGACGAGCCACTTGCCAATGCGGTCGCTTGCGTCATAACATGCCCCTCTCTTCGGGAGCTCGTCATCAACGGCTTCACGGGATTTTCGCTGCCCCTCTTGAGGTCCCTCTCGAGCCGGCTTGAGAGCCCTCACCTCTACTCGCTTGAAATCGTCGACCCCGTTCCCACTAGAATCACGTCCGAAACCCATGTTGGGCCCGCTGTGCGGCACCTATGCTTCGATCAAAGCTCTGCGCTGGCGCTGTCCGCAATGATCAACGATCCGTACAAGACATGTACCTTCTCAAAGCTATCGTCGATGAATCTGACATGGGATAGCATTGACGTTTTGCTCGTGACCTCGAAGCTCGTAGCGCTGCATCCTCCCCTAACCAATCTCCATACGAGAGGCGAGTGTCATGCAATACTACAGCCGGGCTATAGCTAATAAATTACAAAGTTGGGGAGTCGGGTGGAACGTGCTCTGAGCTTGCAGACCGTCTTCTTCGGCACTGCGCTCTCTCACTGACGACTCTTTCTTTCTACTTGAAGATGAGCTTCAGGGAAGGTACAGACCATTGCTCGGAGTTGTCTGAGGAGCTCGAACACATCTCCACCTTTGACACGCTAAGCACCCTTCACGTTCAATGGCAAGTATATATGTCCAGGGGACGATTGCTCGAATACCTGCCTCATTTTGATGCTCTCTTTACTCGCGAACGATTTCCTACCCTCAACTCGATGAAGATTGAAGTAACTGCTCTAACCCGACGAAGCTTTTCAAGCGAGAATCTCCTCCTTAAAGAGGTTGCGCTCGCCAGGAGGTGCTCTCAGAAATGCCCCAAGATAGAAGAAATGGCTGGCTTGGACTCTCCATTTAGCGTTACCCTCCAGACGTGTTGGACGTAGTTGAACTTCCCTATACTTTTCTTTGTGGTAAACAGACGAAAAAGCAAGAGCGTAGATACCCTCCAAAGTACTTCAGCATCCACAGTTTCTGTGAGAGTGAACACATTCCAATTTGATCTGGATAATATATCGGAAAGCGACAGCCCTGCGGCAGGGGCGATGTAGAGAAGTATTATTGTTATCGGGGCGCACTGAAATCGCCCGTTATCTAATATAATCACACGTCTCCAACGCGATAGACGCCCGTCACCGGAAAGCGTGGCCACCACACGACGATTATCGATCTCACTATGCCTTGGCTCTTACAACCATCTCGTTTCATTTCCAATGGACGACTCACAGCCTGCAAACCCCGATACTAAGGTTTCCCCGCTCTGTGAGTCAATCGGTCCAGCCGTCGCGAACCGAGACTGAAGGTTAGCCTAGTTTGCGATCCGACAGCGGACCTGACGTTCAAATCAGTGGATGGTGTACTGTTCAAGGTTCATAAAAAGCACCTGGAGTTCGCTTGTAGTGGATTTCTAACAACTGACGCTCTGATCGTCGATGCAGAGCCAGTACCAATGCCGGAGTCAGCGGAGGTTCTGGAGACCCTCTTCCAATTTATCTGTTCACCCGGAGAGGCGACGAATTATAGACAACCATCAGTCAGCAAAATGAGTGATGCATTACTGTTCCCTCTTGCAGAAGCTGCTAAGAAGTATAGAGTCTACGCAGCAATGAACGTGTGCCAGCTGAAAATGGAGTAACAGCCTTTCCTTTATTATATAGGGAGTCCTAAACCGGATGCTAACGAGTCATTTTTGTGCGATAAATCAGGTACATAAGCATGTATAACTCTCTCAAAGTCTTGAACCACTGTGTACGCCATGGGTATCTAGAACTTGCTTGTTTGAGAATGTCGTGGTGAGACTCTGAGAGTACTAGTTGGCCATGGCTAATAAGTCAAATCCTATCTAATCTAATCGCGCACCAAGACCGTTCTCACGCTCGGGATATCTGTTTCTAATTATTCGATCTATCGTTTCCCGTCTCTCTCAGGACTTATGCCACTCTCGAGGTGCCGATGATGTGGGTATGACTTTGCAGGTCTGCAATGGAGCGTCTGTTGCAATGAGTAGGAGTGCGCCACTAGCAGGTTCCCCGCTGAAGATCGGGCACTCGTTGAGTGTTGACGCGGACGTGCGACGGCGCTCCGAAGGAGCCTGCGGCCTTCTCGGGAGGACCCTCGTCTGGTGGGGCTATTCATCTGAAGGCACCTCGTTTCTGACTCGCTTTATAACAGCTCTATACACCCGGCATCCTGTGACATTGATGGAATATGTACAACCTATGGCTGCGTTCAAATGAGAATGTTCGACTTTACGACTATTATACATGACCATCTGCAACGAAGACTCTCGCCGACAATGATCAATAGGAAGCCCATCGTCCAATCTGGCCCATCATAGAGACTCAACAGTAAGCTCTGTTGCAGAACTATCTCTGTTCATTTAAAGATTGGGGGTCGTCCTGTCAATCGCGGGAGGCTCGAGGACGTTGTCCATCAGAAGGGGCTTTCATATATCTTACTGCCAGACTAGAAGGTGCTCTTGGTGTTCCTTGCCCCTTCCCCCATCTCACCCTTCATATTAACGCTCAGAGCGCAGAAGATCCACGCCATGGCTGCAGCGTCCATCGATTTCGACAATTTCCCTCTTCAGGCAGATCAAAACCTTGGAGCAATTGAGATTGGGGCCTTCATCGGTCTCACACTGTTTGGGGTCTTGCTGGCACAGATCCACACATATTTCAGACGAAATAAAACTGATAAGAAGGTCTGGAAGATGCTGGTAGGTCGCTTGTGTTTGTCATATCGGCCACTATTCACCCATTCATACCTTGTAACCAGGTTATCTTTGTCTTGTACGGCGATTGGACACCGTAATACCGTAAGGAAGCGTTACTGACCTCCCACTACCTCGCTTAGATTTCTGGAATCCGTCCACACTTTCACGATGGCATATTCGATCTATTATGACACTGTAACAACGTACAAATTTCCCAAGGCTAATTCGTATCCATTGTCGATAACAGGCTTCATTGAGAACTTCATTTCGGGCACCGTCCAGGTACTTCAACTTCACTGTTCGCGGGGGTGCCAGAAGTTGACAAAGGGGCCTTTCTCCAGCTCTTCTTCTCATGGCGCATCTACGTCTTCTCCCGACATAGCCTGGTTATCACGCTCCCATCGATCGCCCTCGCAGTCTCTAGATTTATCATGGGATTTGCCATGTCTGTCTTCGCGATACTCGACGTCCGCGATGGCGAAGCGAAAGGTCGGTTCGTCGTGCCGTATGGCTGGCTCGTCGCCACCGGCTTCACGTTGGGGGCTGCGGCAGACGTCACAATCGCAGCATTGATGATTTACTACCTCCGCCAACTCGCGTCATCCAACAACTCGAAGTCAGCAACAAAGGTTATTAATAGACTTGTTCGATGGTGTTTTCGTAGGTCTTTCCATCTTGGAAATCCGATGACCAGTATTCAGATTTGGCGTCTTATTTTAATCAATAGAAACTGGGCTATTGACAAGGTCGGTCACGACCTTTCCCGTGAAGCCGAGAGCTTATTGTGTAGTGTGGCGGCAGTGGCGACGATCATTAGCGTGAGCGCCTATTTTGATCGCCCTCCCAGCCTTCAAAGTTGACAAATTCTGTCAGTTCCAGTCCATAGGAAACCGTATGCCAAGTTCACGCTCAACTGATTCCTGTTTCTAAGCAGTTTCCTGTAGTTGTCTGGCTTTCTCTTTACGTGGTGCTGGCCAAATGTGAGACCCCTTTTATGGCAATCTGATGCTGGGTCTAACCACGCTACACAGTATACTCAAATTCGTTCCTCGCATCGTACGCACTTCTTTTTTCACGTGTCTCATCGACTTTGCGTTCCTGACTCCACTGTCTAGATTAAATTCAAGAAGAGATCATCGGGAAACCCTCAATAAGACCCATTCGCCACGCGAGGATGTCGAGTTCGCCGCCGGTCCAGATACAGCGGCTTCGGTAACTGCGGCTGCACCAGTGAGTCAACCGAGTTCACGTCCGCCAGTGGCTTACGCTGGTGTAGGAGACTTCACAGTCGCAGGTGACATGCTCCGCCATTATTTCCACTGTATCGTCGTTCCCTTCGCAGCAAACGACGAAGCTCGTGATTAATAGGCTGACTGACCATTAGAAGGAGAAATTTTCTACGACGTTATAAAGGATTCGAACGCAAATCTCTTAAGCATCTAAAATATGTACTCTGCAATCAAATCTCAGGCCAGGGATTCGACAGCTTTTTTGGAACTGGAGACGATTCCGGTCCGTCCACTCGTCCGCCAAGGCCTCCAAATCAAACGCCAATTTTCTTCCGCGCATTCGCAGAAAGTAGACCCAAATCTGAAGGTCGAAATGCTCCAAGTGCGGGAAGGCATCAGCTATGGCGTCGTCCAATCGGGATAGACAGAAAGTGAGCCCATTGAGGTGTCCTGACGGGATGTGGAAGTGAATGGAGAGAAATTTCACTTTGTTCCTCCCAGAGAGAAGCTGGAATTCTTCTGCGAGCCCTAAGAATGGATCGTTGTCGACGGGACGCTGGCTAGTTGGCATCCTATGCGAGAGTCCGAACGTCAGTACTGTAAGGTCGTCCAGACAGTAATCCAGAATAGCCTGCGCTACTCCCGCTGTCGTTTTTAAAGGGGAATCAACTGTAGAATATTTATAATGCTTCAGTGCCCAACCTCGACTTGCCGTAGAGGCATAATGTACGCGCACCTTGGAATGAAGCACCTTTGAGCTTACTGGCTGTCTTCATAAGCTCCTTCGCCAAAGCAGACTCACGCTCGTTTCCCCAAGATATATGGAGGAACCCAAGCTCCTTGAAGTCGAAAATGAAGGGGCGGGAACACAACACTCCTCTCGATCCACGTTCAGCTGTGTCGCGGTCGTAGAAATATAAGTGCTTGATTTGTGGAATTCGGCTTTGCACCGGCCCAGACGCAACTTCGGAATCAGGAAGACAAGATGAAGAGCTCTCTTCTTCTACCTCCACGTCGTCAAGAGTCAATATTGCGAGGCTCGATGCCAGGATTCTGAAAAGTGACGAAGGCATATTCTTGATCCGCGTGAGCGTCAGGCATCTTAGATTCGGAGACTGGATAACGTGCATGATGGAAGAGCACAATCGCATGTCGAGTGCACCCCAGTCCAAGCGTGTGTTCAATTCCTTCGGCACGTAGTGGACTTCGGCGTCTGTCAGGTGCTTGAGTTGGCCCAGGATCCAGTGAACACTTGTATTTTCTCCGTCTTCATCCTCGATCACGTAGAAAACGCTACGCACAAATGCGGCAAGATGAGGGGATTGAGTAAAGGCGTCTTCTAGTCTGGCAAGCGCGTAAGCTCTGTCGGATGGCCAACTAGGATATAGCCGGGGAATACGGAGGTCATTGAAGAGGATCCGTTGACATAACGGGGCAAGAGAGCGGCAACAACGAGAAAGGGCGCGCAAGGTGTGCTTGTCAGATTTGTGCAATTCGACGATCTTCATCCAAATTTCCAGAGGCAGCGGCCTGCTCAATACGGCCATTCTAGTCGTCGATGTGGTTGGTCGTGAGGTGGGGTGTGGTAGATTTTCATAGGAGGCACTGGTTTTATTCGCCAACCAAAGCCACCAGGCCCACCCCAAGATGGCCCCATCTCATTCATCAGCTGGTCCACCATTGTGGTCCCTGTATAGAAGGCAAAGAGGTCAGATTCATGTGGCACTCGCTTGCTTCGGCTTGAACACCATGTTCCTGCAAGTTTCGAATAATCAAAAAGTATATAAAGTTGGATAAGATCAAAATGTAAGTATAATAGTCCTGATAATCCAAACAAGCAACCGAGACTCAACCTTCGACGAGGAACTCCTCCCTATCCCACTCCATCTCCTGCTTCATAACGCCTGCAAGCACCAGCTCCTGGGTGTACACCTTGTACCCTGCCGATCTTATAGGACGCCAAATCGAAATATCCTCCTTGCACGAGATAACAATCCGATTATCAGGGCTGGGGGCGAGGACACGCGCCGTTGGTTGGTTCGTAGACACCTGGCCACCACAAGCGGTGACGACACTCTTGAGCAACTTCTTGTCGATCTGGACGCGTGGAGTGACATAGAACGTCTTTCCCTCAAGGAGCTTGCCGGCATTGGCTTTGGCCCGCTTCAGCGAAAGCGAGAGGTCGACGCCGTATTTGTTCTCGCCGGCTTTATCTTTGAGAAGGAAGTCTTTCTCCGCTAGGACACGAGAGTCAGAAAGAAGAGCTTGATACAAAGAGAAAGGGTACATACGTAGGAGTTGCCTCGCGGCTGCGCTTGCGATTGCCCATTGGCCGGTTAGGACATGTGGGGCAACCGCGAGTGCGCAGAGGAATTTCTCTGTGCGCACGAGATGAGGGGCGAGGAGATGCGTACATTCGCTTGGACGTGAGGTAATCTTCACCCCTAGTTTTCCTAGAGCTTTTGATACGTCCTCGCCGAGTGTCACTTGGGTTGTCAAGAGTACGACTCCACTTGACCTATACAACCGATTTTCATGAGTTTGATCAACGAAATAATCATGAAGAAAGACTTACGCATTCTCCTCAGGCTCCTCTTTCTTCTTGCCCTTCGCCGTCTTCGAAGGTCTCGCAGCATCTCCATTGACCATTTCCACATCGCCGTCCTTATCAACCCCCGCCTTCTGCTTTCCCTTCCCTTTCGTTTTCTCCTTATCCACTTCTTCATTCTCATCCGATACCCTCCTCTTCTTCCTGACTTTCTCTTCATCCTCTGCGTCCGCCACATCCGACTTCCTCCGCTTCCCACTGTCCTTCTCCTGCTTCACATCCCCATCGCCTTCGAATGCGAAGGACCCAAGCCCCGTGTCGCCGCCAGCACTCTTCCGACCACGGCTCTTCTTCATCTGGGCCTCGAAGTTGATAAGGTCCGGCATAAGCTTGTCGTGTAGCTTCTGAGTCGCCTTCGCGGCAGCACTGCGTTTAGGAGGGCCAGTTGAGACCACAGACTCCGTCTCGAAGGCAGAAGGCCCGGCAGTGCTGGCTCCTGCACCCGCAGAAGAAGTATCGGTTTCGATAGGAACGGCTTTCGACTTGGACTTGGGTTTGGAGGCGGCGGGTTTGCGAGAGACGGAGATGCTCGTCTCCTCCTTCTCCTTTGTAGCTCGGCCATTGGGTCTAGCTTTCTCCTTGTCCTTCGCCGCTGCCTTGGCCACTGAACTGGAAACGACGTGGCCAGCGACGGCATGTAGACTGTCTGTCTTCGCTAGATTCTTCGGGCGAATGTTCGGGCTGACGAGGATGCTGACCTCCGCTTCCTCATCTTCATCTTCTGACTCCGGCTCAGTAGGTGATTTTGTCTTGTTCTTCGCTTTCGCGGCCGAAGCCTTGCCTTTCGCTCCTGTCGCAGTAGCTTTGGGATCGGCACCCTTCGACTTCGGCTTCGACGCAACCTTCGTCTTCTTGCCAGCCCGCTCCTTCTCTTCCTGCTCCTGCTGGCCGGCGAGGAACGCCTCGGTATCCCGCTTCCTCTTCTCTCGTTCCTTGCCCGACATCGATAGAGTGGGCATGAGGACAGAGACAGTGCGTTTCGGAGTCGAGACTGTTGCAGGCGGTGCAGCAGCAACGGTCTCCTTCGTAGCCTTCTTCGACCTTGAGGTTGAAGTTTTCTTCGCAGGAGCAGGCTCTTGCTCTTCCTCTTCGTCGACAGCAGCCTTGCCCTTTCCCTTCGCCTTCTTGTCCTTTGACGATGAACCAACAGTCTCCTTCTCCTTAACACCTTTAGCGGTCTGCCAAGGTGCGTCAGGGAAAGAGATGTCGCTGTCTTCCTCATCCTCCGTCGGCGCAGCTTTCTTGCCCTTCTTCGTAGCGGGCCTCTCGTCTTCGTCATCAGAGCCCTCCTCGTCCGTCGAGTAGACCCGGAGCGGCTGTGAGCGGCTAAGTGTTGTGGGTCTAGCTTTGCTCTTGGGTTTCTCCGCGGTAGCCTTCGCCTTGCCCTTCACCTTCGCCTTCTCAGGCGCTGGCTCTTCCTCATCCTCGTCAGACGACACCGCGACAGATTTCTTCCCCTTCGCGTCCTTAGCTTTGCCCTTATTGGCAGCCCTGGCTCCAGCCTTGGCCTTCGTCTCCACGACCGGTTCCTCCTCCTCCTCCTCGCTCTCAACCTCCACAACGGGCTTCTTCTTCCTCACTCTCGTGCGTGCGTCTCCTCGTGTCGTCCTCAGGATTCCGCTACCACCCGCCTCTTTTGCCTTCGCCTTAGCATCCTCTGCCTCAGCTTCGTCATCACCACCCTTCATCTTTGCCCCTCCGAGCTCGCCCGTAAATCTCCGCACGAGCTTCTTCGTCTGCTTCGCGGGGATAATCACCGCTGACTCGGGCTCTGAACTAGACGACGGCAGCGTCTTCTTCCCTTTACCCTTCGCTGGAGCAGATTTGGATGCAGACGCCTTCGCAGCAGCTTTGGCAGGCTTGCGAGCAGGGGCCTCGTCCTCTGAGGTCTCTGAGGTGGAGGATGTCGGTGTTGGTGCTTTGGCTTTCGCCTTGGACTTGGACTTGGGTGTTGAGGTGGTTTTCGACTTCGAATTTGCTTTGGGTGCTGCCTCCTCGTCGTCTTCGCCATAGGCAGCGTCGTCGATGAACTTGTTGGACTTAGATTTGGGCGAGGGTTTCGGACGCGACTTGGACTGCGCTGGCACATCCTCCTCTTCATCAGAGTCCTCAGCTGCCTTCATTTTGCCCTTCGGCGTCACTTTCGACCGCGTCTTGGAGACGACAGGCTCTTCCTCCTCTGACTCTGACTCAGAAGCAGCCTTCGCCTTGGACTTGCCCTTCGGCGTGGGCTTCGGACGCGACTTGACTGCAGGCTCGTCCTCGCTCTCTGCGGCCTTCGCCTTGGACTTGGACTTGGGGGTTGGCTTGGAGCGAGACTTGACAGCGAGCTCTTCAACCTCGTCATCACTGTCGACGACTTTCGCCTTGCCCTTGCCCTTCGTCTTCTTCGGCGCCTCTTCCTCCTCCTCCTCCTCACTCTCGACAGTCTTAGTCTTAGTCTTAGTCTTAGGCTTGAACTTGGACTTCGGTGCATCATCGTCTTCCTCGTTGTCTGAGAGTTCGACGGCCTTGGACTTCGATTTTGACTTCGGCGAAGGTTTGGTACGTTTCGACTTCGGCTCCTCGTCTGCATCCTCTTCCTCGCTCTCGATAGCCTTGCCCTTCCCCTTAGCTTTCGACTTGGCCTTGGGCGGCTCCTCGTCGCTTTCCTCGTCCTCCGACACCTTCTTTCCCTTGCCCTTCGTTCTCTTCTTCGGCACCTCTTCGTCCTCAGATGAATCTTCCAGCTCGATAACATCGTCCTTCGGTTTCGGCTTCACTTTAGGCATGGTTTTCGGAGGTTGGTGCGTGGGCTTCCTCGGCGACTCCTTCGTCTTCGCGTTCGGGGTAGCCTTCGCTTTAGACTTTGGGGTCGCCTTGGACTTCGGACGTTCCTCTTCCTCGTCTCCGACCGGAAGAGACATCTGTCGGTTGTAGTCCTGGACCATGTCCTCCATATGTGATTGCTCCCAGTCCATCTCAGCAGCTGCTAGTGCGGTAGAGGGGGGGGCGAAGTCGATGTCCATGCCTGGGGGAGGCAGGATCGGAGTGCGGCCGTTCGATTTGGGTTTTGCCATGGCCGCATCGCCATCTCCATCTACGTCCACAAGACCCCTCGCAACTTCTTTGGCACTCCCCTCTGTCCCATTTGGCGCCTTCAACGCGCCTTCCTCCTCGTCGACGTCCTCTTCGTCCTCTTCCTCTATCAACTCCTCCAGAGCCTCGCCTTCCGGCTCGATTCGATTTGCCACGCCACCACCGGAAGACGCGCCGGCGGTCAGACTACGTTCGCCCAGGAGCTCGCTGAAGTCAACTCCAGCAGGAAAGACGATGTACTTCTCGCGCCCGACGGTGAGATTCCGCCATTGGATGAAGCAATCTTCGAGCCAGGTGTGGTTAACGACGGGGATGGACCAGGAGAGGGCTTTATTCGCTTTTGTGCCTTTGATGCTGAAAGAAAGAATGTTGGTACGGAAGGAGGGAGGAGAAATGAGAAGGGCGAACGTACTAGGCCGCGATGAGAGCCGTATTCTGTCCTGACATGCTCGGCGTAAATTCTGCGCCCATAGCTGTAATAAGTTTCTTGAGGTATTCGCGCGCCTCGCCGGTGTAATTCGTGACCGTAATCGTCTAAATTCAAAATTAGAATCACAAACACGATAGGAAAGCAGGCAAAAGACGTACGTGATGGCTGAACCCTTCAATGGGCCTCTTCGGAACCGGATAATGCAATAGCTGATCCAGCGGACGTGCGAGGATGCCTGTCGACTGGACGTGGAAGAGCCACGCGAGCGTGCCGATCGTCTTGCCGCCTTTCACAGCCTGTCGCGTGGGATGAATTAGCAATCATTTCAGTTACCACACGAACAAAAATGGCAAGCATCCAACCATACCTGGACATACGCCTTCCCCCACCTCCATCTCGTGACGAAAATGTCACATTCGTCAACTCGGTCTGCCTCATGCCGCCTCCTAATCTTCTCCTGTCGACTGAGTTTGACATTCCAGTCGCCTGAGCTATTCTCGTCCTCCTCTTCATCGCCTTCGAACCGTAGCACGATGCCGCCGGCACGTTCGACGCCCTTTTGGACGGCCTCACGCCTGTTGCCATATAGTTGAAGAGTACGGCTGAGTAAAATCTTGCGGCCTGCCCAGACCTGTATGCCAGCCTTGATGCTGGAAGGCCCTGGAGTACTGTTGACGCTGCCATCAGGATTTCCGGGTACACCATTGTTGACAAGAGAAATGTCGGCTTCCGTCGGTGGCGAGGAGCGATTCATAGACGGCGTGAAGAGCGCAGCCGTGGCGTACATGTTCCTCTTCACGTCATCCTTCTCTACGTCCGGGATGTCCTTCTCCTTGCCTTTAGCCTTCTCTTTCGCATCTCCCCCTGGAGCCGCCGGCCCACGCAGGAGCGCGGGCTCCGGCCACTCATACGGCCGCGTGTCAAGCCCACCCATGCCCAGACGGACGGCGTCGTCAAACCAATGTGGCAAGACAACCTTGATGCCAGTCTCCTCGTGGTAGTGCATCGCCGTGGCGTACTTCGCGGACCCAGGATTGAGTGCGAAGAGGTGCGTAACGTCCTTGGTGAGACCTGTACGCCATTGGCCCCCCAAGGCAGTTATGCCGGCTGAGAGGACCTCGAGGTCTGCTGCGGGTAGGTCGGAGGCGCAGGCAACGACCCCAGAAAAGATGAGAGAGGGGTCGGCCGAAAAATGGCTGCCTCTGTTACGGTAGACCAGTTGAGACGATGTCATCAGAGAAAGGGAAGGGTACGTACGATTGCAGCTTCCCAAGAACAATACTCCTCTCAACCCATTTGTCCGTTACAACTTCCACCACCTTACCATCCCCGTTCCCACCATCGCCCCCACCCTGCCCCTCCATACGCGCCGCAATCACCTCCCACCCCTCAAACCGCACCGAGTTGCTCACGACCGTCGTCAGCTTCGGGTCATTCACCCCCAGGTCCTTGTCAGCGGCCTGCCCCCCGTGCGCATCTAGCACGAATGCCAGCTCCTCCGCACGTGTGGGCGGCAGGGACGAGGCCAGGTGGTAGGTGATTCCCGCAAAGATTTTGTATTCCAAAGCTGGTGATGACGCTGGTGGTTGGGCTGGCGATGATGGCATGGTCTAAAGGATAGGGTGAAGAGATCCAGGACGTAGACGCGTAGAGATGGGTCCCACTGGGTCGCGTGTCGTGTTTGTCGTATGTCGCAGAAATGAGTTAGTCGTGTTACTTCGCGTCCGACTGGATGGGTTGGAGATGTTGAAATGGCTAGATGTAATTCGTGTTGTACAGCCTCTTCAGATAATAGATGATTGGAATCGTCGTCAGATTAACGGCCAAGAATCGTAGGGGGATGAGGTCGGGAGAAGAATACAAATCAACAAAACGCGGTGTGACAACGCGTGACCTGATTTCTGTTGATGCTGACAAGGTGTTTGCATTTGCTTGGCCCCAGGGCCCAGACGCGCCAATTGATCGGCGTGTCGCGAATTCTGAGGATGCGGAAGGCTCTGTGCCTTCTGTGTGTTAGGGGAACCTGTTATCCAAAGGCGCTATAACCAAGTGGTTACGGCGGTAGATTCGAACGAGTTCACTCATCTCATCTGTTCCGGGGACTACCTCGCCTGCCCTCGCTCTATGTGTGGGATGTGAACCAAAGCTATCGCAGGTTATCCTGCTGGCGTCGCTCATGTCGTAGTTTTTTGACCACCTACGTGCAGCTCCTATTATTTTTCATTGAGCACACCGTGGTTCATATAAATACCAAAAATAAATCACGAAGATCCTATTGTTGCGTCCGGAGAGCTGAGAGGCTCCATGACAATCCGCTCTAAATTACATTCAGCCTCCATTCATTTGTGGATATGTCCTATGCTTGACATCACCCGTCCTGGAGTCGTCGTGCGTCAAGGTCAGTATTCCTTAGAGCTTACATAACTAGTTCGACGTCTGCAACGCCTGCGGATTGAAATATTGAAGATTGACGCCCAGTTTTCTTTATTCCCACGCTATAGCTGCGCCTTGATTTGCGTTCCCCACTAAAGATTTGATTTGATTGACCGAGGCGAAGAGAAGCCATATCCCGCTGGCTTCGCGTAATCTATAATGCCTTTCTGCGTCCCCCACCACTGAATGTTCGGTATGCAAATGGAGGCTCTACAATAACGTGTCGCATGGTGACAGTGTTGCTTATCAGAGGTCTGACTCCCACAGGCCCCACAGCAAGGACTGAATTCTCAAAAAAAAAAAACAGGAGGCGAAACGGTTATTATTGCATTGAGAACCGTTACATTTGAATTGCATATGACGGGCGCCTGAAACTTGTGTCAACTAATTTTGGATGGCAGTAAGATAGTCAAAAAGTTCATTCCAGCCTGGAGACACCCCTTCCCTTCCTTCGTCAATCTGGCCACAGACGAAGATAAAGAGGACCGCAGTGAGGAGTTCATTTTGTTGTTGATGTGCGGCAACTGAACACTGAGATAACACCGAGCAGACCATCACGAAGGGCAAAGCGAAGAGCCCTTCTGTTCCTCACCCCAGCCAAGATGCGGCCAAACGGGATGCGGTTGCATCTCGAGCATAGCAGCGTGGGTTCTTATGAACACCTCTGCAGACCTGTTTGAATCCTTGGCTGGAGTAGTTGGACCTCTTTGGTAGTGATGAGCCGGACTGCTCCCTGACCCCGGTAAATCCCTTTTTTCGACCTTCATCATCACATTCTCGTCGTCCCCTCGATCCCCGACACCTTTCCCATCGAGCCATATGATTCCTCGACACACCCGGAGATCCTCAGTCAGCAAAAGCATCCGTCCCGTGACCGGCACCGCCTCTTTCCCTCTCTTTCCCGTTTCACCGAGACGCTCGGCGCGCCACCCTTTCCTTGTTAGGTAGCCTTTTCCCCCATCAACGCAGTTGCCGCCTCGCCGCCTCTCCCCTATTCCATTCCTGTTTCATTCTTATCTGAAATTTTCTGTTTTTCTTTCTTCCTTCACCCACGGCTCGGATATCTTCCTTGCCGGGCTCTTCTTTCTTCATAGATATAATTCATGTCTACACACTCACACAATATAGAGAATTTAGTTCGTTTTTCCGTCTCTCACCTCCCTCGTTCCTCGCTCTCTCACTCGTATTCCGGAGGCACCGTTGCCTCATTCGTCCCGTTCCCACGCTTAGCGCCCGCATTCGCCATCCGTCTTCGAGTCGCGCGCGCCCACTGGTTAGAGCCGCACAACCACGGAACTGTCCTCGCACCTCAGAGCCACTCATTTCGGTGTTTTGGGTGTGTGTTTGTCATTCATTATTCGCACGATCACCCCACCGTAGGCACATCATTAGACTACCCATTGCCAGTATAGCCCTGCTGCTGCGATCCCAACCACCTTGCTATTGTCGTCATGAGCCAGCTTCGAGAAGTGGTACAAGGCTTGTGTCTTCATATCTGTTTGCGCAGATGTAAGACGGATAAAAATTTCATCCTCATCTTCAGTGGGTGGCTTGATTTCTACAATTAACAGAATCTTCTCCCTTAATGTTTGGTGGTGCCCAAATTTGCAGCGTGAAACCACGAAATCGGGGAATTTGGTGCTTTTGGCGAGCTGGGCAGTGGTATTTGCGGTCTTCACCTGGAGGTCTCGCTGAGGAAACACCAAGAGGTTCGGAGACGGACTTGTAAGCCCATAAAGAAGCAGGTTCCACAGCCCATACCATCTTGCTTCTGGGGTTCTATCTTGCCCTTGGTCTGAAGCAATCAACGCGTATTTCTGGCGTTTCTCCTTGTAGTAGACAAAAGTTCCGACCATGGCGACTGTGAATAATGGATTAGTCGCATTAATAAAATGATACAGTGCTTCGAATTTCAAGAACAGCGTACCTTGGGCTGGGAGTGAGGTATGTTGGGTGGCTCTGTGGTGTTTGGCATGAAAGATGCGGTTTATATACCGTTTTAAAGTCGATCCACTTCACCTCGCTTAGGCAGGGTATAACAAAAATAACAATTAAACTTTCATTCTGCCAGAATAAGTCTCGCTATTTATTCAACCCACAGTTCTTTAACAAGATATGCCGGAGATGCCAGAGTGTGGATGAAGATAGGGACTCATGTCGTCTGCACCCTCACAAACGCCATAGCTGCATGTAAGTTCCATTTCTTGGTCCGGTTCTTCGCTTAGAAGACATCTGTGGGTCATCTAGATCTCGATTGGTTCTACGGAGAACAACATGAGGAGATCCCCGAAGTTTACTTTTTAGGTTAAGTGTTTGTGGCGGGAGGAACGTATCCCAGTCCGCTCAAGTTGCATTCCATTCCTCTGCAGATTACAAGAAAGTTTGACTTGCGTTCTTAATTATTTCACTTTTGTATTTCCCTCTCTAGAAAATGGAATCTCTCTTGTTTCCGGCCACCATCCGAGTAATTATATCATAGGTTACGCTGACGAAATTGACTTTTTTGCCCTTTATTTCTGCCCATCATCATGATGTCATCCGTGAAGCATCTCAATTTTAATTGTTGTTGCCGTCGTAGAATAAAGGAGGAGCCCACGTTTCCCTTAAGTATTGTCACGGGCTTCAAAAACCCGCCAGGTTGACGGGTAGGGTCAGCAGGGTAAGGGTACGGGGTTGGCAAGCGTCGTCAAACCCGCACCCGTGAGCCGAGTTGGTTGGTCCAGCGGCCCGTTTTCATTTTCGCGATGCGACAGGCACCCACGGGTTTGCTGGGGGGGAAGCGCTGGAGTACGCCGGGGCTACCCGTGCCAATCCCTAATTTCCAGTCCATTATCAGGGACCAGTTGGAGACTGGGTAGCATGCCATTAAGCGAAGCCCGATCGAGATTTCTAGCGTCTTTTTCCACTCTGAAGACGGCAAATTTAATTTGAAACCGGGCATAATAGACTGTCAATTTAGAGAGATCCGGGAATGGAGACGTCAACTACAGCGGACACACGAAAAAAATTTCCAATAGTCACCGCGGTGGATGCTTAGCGCTTACCGCTGTGTTGTCACGTGAGCTCTCCTTCTGGCGTATATATGCCTGCTTCGAAAGTGACAACCGCAAGGCTTAGCGCTAAACAGCCAGATACCACTTACCATGAACCTAAACATTCCGCAAACTGGGCAGAAACCTGTTGACCGCGGTCCCAAATGGGCCAAAGCAGGCTTCTCAGGCGACTTCAAGCTGACTCCCCAACTAGGAGAGGGTATGCTTACCTCTTCATGCACACCTTGATCCACATTTCTGATGCTGGTGTGGCACTCCTACAGGCGACGTTGACCCTACCCACTGGGCGGTCGAATTCCAAGAATACCCAGGCCCTTACGATGCCTTTCCGGCGGGCAAGAAATTCTGCAAGTTCTATAGCATTCTGAACAAGTACGGCTTGAGCTATTCGGACGACTTCAACAAGCGTGGTGTACGCTTCTCTACTCATCAAGAAGGGGTATACCTCATCTACCAGATCATATTCAGAGATGCAGCCGAAGCAAATGTCCATATATGCTATGTAAGTTGTCTGTGGTAGGACATGATTCCCAAATGAATACTTACCGTTGTATATCCATCTTGTTTGGTAGGGTTACAAGGACCCAGATGGTCCCGGAGAACGTCTGCCGGTGGTCACCATAGGGCTCCCTGATCGCCCGGCGACCGCTGAGCAGAAGCAGAAGGTGGCAGCCCTGATGGGTCTGGAAGTTGAACAACTCATTCAAGTTTACATTGCCGCGCCGTGACCTGTCGGAGCAGAGTGTTGGATCCCAGATAATATTCACGACTATTCTAGATCGGATAAGGATGGCATACTGGAGTAGGACTGGTAGCGTAGTGACGGTATGAATGCGATTATGTACCTCGCAATTGGTCTTAGAGCCCTGAAACTAACTAATGCAATTAACTAGAGCGCTTCACGGCCGTTCTTTCGTTGTTGGGGCTGCTGATAATGCCATCTGGTGTGCCGCTGCTGGGTTGATCTACTAGACGTCGACTGACCCAAAGCAACGTAGACGACTGGGACACTTGAATGCAGCTCTCTGCTGCGCCGACCACAATTTGAAATTTGAAACCCTTACAACCGCATGCAGCATCGATGGCGACAGTTGTGCATTGCCCTTTCAGCGGTGTTCGTGAGTGTGTCGACCTCCTCCGAGTCGCTCCACTCTCCAGTACGGCTGGCGTCACTGGCATTGGTCTGCGTTGTTCTTATACAACGGTCTTTTTCTCTCATGGCTGCTCTTTCCAGAAGAACGGTGGACGCGATACAAGCGGAATAGTGACGATAAATTACCAGGACCCACTAGGGATCGATGGGACAACGGAAATATCTAAGTATTAATGCGTACGTAGAGTAAGTAGAACCAGTCTGTCGACGACTAGGGTTGTCCTATACTTGCGAGGGAGACAAATCGCCATAATCAAAATTCTCGAAGGTATTGTCTTCATATCAGCAGTGTCGTGCTTTTCATCGATAGAAGGAGTGTCTTTCCTGACGAGATGAGGAAGAAAGTGGGGACAAACCTCGAGGTCAGAGGCACCCCATCCCAAGTGGAAGATCAACTTTCTAAACCCGAGAAGCGCGGCATTGTCAGCAGATATCGGAATTTTGTGAGCGAGCTGCTGTAAGCTCGAAGTTGGCCATTGAGTAAAGAATGACGTGTTCCGGAGTCTCGATGTCTGCATGGTGCACGCATGATACCTACAGCAGTGACATAAACGATCGTTAACGGGAATAACAAGTGGACTCACAAAGAAGTATCATTGTTACTATGAATGGCGTATGGTTGAAACCTGTATGAAGTAGAAACAGGAATGAGCACGTAGAATGAGAGGAATTTTGATTCAGGGCTGGACCCCACCTTCAACGCCCTAGAAGAGACATGGTGAGGAATGAAAGATCCAACGTCAAGAATATAATCCTTGAGAAAGAAATCATTGATACATATAAGTATAGTGAATCGCAGTTTTTCGTGCAATCGCTCGGGGGGGCCTAGGGCATTATGTTCAGATAAAGGAAGATATTTTGAGCCGGTTGAGGTGACCCTATATCGGAGGATTGACAAGGTTGAGCAAGCCGTCTCAATTGATATAGTGTCGCAGCACACAGACAGCGATTTGTGAGCAAGTTCGAAGAGTTTGAAGCAGCCGGGTTGAATAAGCGTTTCGCATGCCGGGCATGACTTATTGAAAGCTGTGGCGAAGAAGATGTCGACACTTTGAAAGAGATGTTTCCCGCATATCGGGACGAGAGCATGGGGGCTCGAGGAGAGCGTACAAAAGACTTCAGTATCATTCTGATATTTCGTCAGAGAAGGCTTCTAAAATCTCGAATGGGAGCGTCCAAGGAGCTCTTGTTGAGACGTTGCTGAAGGCGTTCATACATAGCTGTGAAAAGGAGAGAACGAGCGGGCTGAGGAAGACTCAACATCTCAAGATCTCCTCACAGCATCGCCGCCCATCTCACTCGCCGCCCATCTCTCCTTCGCCGGCACCCATCCCCACCGGCGCTCCTCCGCCCCCTTCCTTCTCGCGGCGTATGGCTTGGACGACATCGTCGACGCGCAGCAACATACGCGCGGCCTGGAGGAAAGATAACGATAAACAAGTTTTAGTAATAGAATCCGGAGGGCGACAGAAGCACAGACGAATGGAGAAAGAGATGACTGGATGGGAAACGAAGACGAAGAGAGAGCCTTTATGGGGGCGCGGAATACGGAACAGTATGCGTGAAGGAGACAGGGCAGGAACAGAAAAGTGGATGTGGGGAGCGGAGATCAAGATGATGACGAAGTACTAAGATGAGAACGAGTAGAAAACGGTCGAGCACGTACCTCAATGGCTGTTTTGAGCGTCTGTATCTTGACGCTGGCCGATTCGTACAGGCCATAGGTCTTCATGTCGACGATACGACCTGTGTCTCCATTTACACCCCAGGAATACTCGCCGTTTGCGTGTTTGGCCTACGAGAAAAGACTTGTTAGTTAGGGAGAATCGTAGATGCGGGTATCGAATCGAAGACGGAACAAGAGACTGGACCCCCAGGTTCGATCGCAAAGAGGTAAAAAGAGGAAAACTCGAAGAATGACGAACAAGATATGATGGGGAAAGAAGGCGAGATTTGAAAACAGAACTCGAGAAAAACACGTACCCTCAGCTCTGTCAACTCCCTCATCGCATTCCCACCCGCATTCTGTACCAACGTCCGCGGAATGACCTCCATCGCGTCTGCCACAGCCCTGAATGGCCACGCCTCCACTCCATGCACCTGCGCTACAGTACTCCCACCCCCACGCGCCTTCGCGTGCAGGCCCACAGAAATGGCCATCTCGGTAGCACCGCCCCCAGGGCAGAGGAAGGGGTGAAAGACGACGTTTCGGGCGACGGACATGGCGTCGGCGAGGTTCCTGTCGATCTCGTTGAGGATGTCCTTGGAGGGCCCGCGCAGAAGGATGGTGCAGGCTTTTGGAGACGTGCATTCGGTGAGGAAGGTGAAGTATCTGGAGGAAAGCAAGGGAGAGGAAGAAGAGGTTAAAATCGAGAAAACAAAGGCTAAAATGGTCGAAGACGATGACAACGATCCGACGGAAGATGAGAGGGGATGAAGGAAAGGGAGAACGAGATGACAATGATGATGATGATGGAGGAACAGAAATTACACGAAGGAAAGGCACGAAGAGAAATGACGTACTCATCACCGATCTTCTCGATGTAAAACAGTCCGCATTCCGTTCCAACATCTGCTTCTCTCAGATCTTCGATGCGGTTGACGATGGTCGCGCCGACAGCGAGGGCGATGCGGTTGTTGTCCGACTTCCGGACGCGGCGAATGGCGGAGACGTTGTTCTGAGTGAAGACGTGTTGGGCTAGGTCTGCCGCAATGAGATGGTGGTGTCAGTTGCGAGTCAACAACGGGGATATCGAAGAGGACAACGCACCTGAGATGCCCTTCTCGGTGATGATGAGGTCGGGTTTGAATTCCAGTATCTTATAGCATAACTCCTTGACCTGCTCCTCTTCGATCTCCTGCGCCCTAGCCCAGTCCGCCTCCTTCGAAAACTCCATGTTCGTCTGCGACTCGCCCTTCTTGTACTCCAGAGGACAGTCCAACAGCACTATCCTCGGCTTCTCAATCCTCCTCCGCATGTTCGGGTGCGTGATGTCCTTGTTCAGCATGACACCCTTTAGCACCTTGCTCTGCTCGATCTCTCCTCCGGGGATCTTTTCCACCCTCGCATACCGCTTGATATCGACCGTCTTGAGACCATCAACGTCCTGCGAGACGGTTCGGACTGCTTGAAGCGCGAGGTTGCACATGAGCTCCGACCAACGCATGACGAACTTGGTCCCGATGGAGGTCTTGATCAGCGAGAGCATCTGCGCATCGTCGTTGACGTCGATGGGTATCGAAATACGCTTGACGATTTCAAGGGCCTCTTTGAGAGCCTTGTTGTATGCGGAGATGATGACCACGGGGTGGATGTCGCGTTCAAGTTGGGAGAGTGACTGCGCGAGGATCTCGCCGGCTGGACAGAGGTAAGAATGAGAAGAAATGAGGGCGAAAAATGCGCACCGAGGATGATAACACTCGTAGTCCCGTCGCCGCACTCCTCGTCCTGCGTCCGGCTAAGCTCGATCATGTTCTTCGCTGCTGGGTGGGCCACGTCGATCTCGCGGAGAATCGCGTTTCCGTCGTTTGTTAGTCTGTAAAGGGGTGATCAGCTTGGGCAACAAAGAGACTGAACATGACTTACAGAATACCTCCCATGGGGTCCAAAATCATTTTCAGCATAGCTTTGGGGCCCAAACACGTTCGAATGACGTCCGCGACTGTCTATAAGCTCATTGGAGCGGCTTTTTGAACGATATGGATTCAGTACTCACTTTCGCTGCCGTGATGTTTGAGATCTGGGCTTTTCGCCCAGACTGCCGTTCAGGCGCAGTATCTACAATGAAGATCAGGAATGTTGTCCGTGATTGAGTAGGGGTGTACCGTACTCATCACGAACACTGGTGTTTGAGACATGGCGGGTGTTTGGACGATGGAGGAGGTATCTCAAGACAGACCTTGCTCAAGACTTTTTCGTCGAGGCCCACTGGATCATTATGTAAGCTGTAAGGCTCAAAATCGGCCAAGCGACGGCAGCTCGAAGTTGGTTATACTTAGGGGACAAAAAGGCACGGAAGAAATGCTTTCGGCGTATGGGAATTACCACTTCATAGAACGAGGACAGCGGTACAAAGGAAACAAAACTAGATCTAAGCACATGAGAGACGCCAGGCGAAAAATGTCAAGCGAGAGATTCGCGCTGAATCATGGCTTCTGGGGACCGTATCTGGAATGAAATAAGTAACAAATATCCTCGACGATATTTGGGTGTATCTACTCTATATAAGCTCTGACACTTGTTGAGATAGGACTTAAGACGCCTCTCCGAAGGTGGGTCTGATATCACAGGTCATACAATTTATTTAGAGGGAGGAAAGATTTTCGATATCCCCTCTCAATTTCTTTTGGGTGGAGATAGGAAATACGCCGATACTTCAATCATCGTGCAATTTAATCGCCTCCGCTTTGCAATGAAGTTCTACTCCCGGAAATCCGCAAATATTTGTGCAGCTTTTGCGAAACAACTCCGAATGTTCGACCTCGAATTGAGGGACGTCAGAATCCCCGGGCGCGTCTTCTTCGTGCATAGTTAGATAGATCCTTATAACAATTTGACGAAGACAGGGATATCCCTGTGCGGTGAAAACTTGATCGAAGTCGGAGAGATCCGCGGCAACGCGCTGGGGATTGGCATGCCGGCACGAGAAGCGAAGCTCGAGCCGCTCGAATACGTTGAACCCCGAGAGTCTCTGCAGTTCTGAGCACAACCCCAAGAACGGTGTTTGGGGGACGCCGAAAGACCAATAAAGCGTGCCAAAGACGTTGATTGTGAAGGTCGTCAATGATTGAGAGGGACCTTGCAGGAGACAGTCTGCAAGCCCAGTGAAAGGATGTCCCGCATCTGGAACTGAAAGAGGGGTCGCTTAGCGTTAGTAATGACTTAAAGAAAATAAAAGAGACTAACCGTCAAGATGGAGGTTCTTCAGGCCCTTTGCTTCGTTAAAATACCTGGCAGCGAATGTCACCCCCAAGTCCGCCTTCAGTCCAACACCAACCTCAATGGTTAAGGTTTCCAGTTGGGAGAAATTGAAGAGGGGTGGATTCGTTTCTATAATGGTAGTGCTTGACCCAATGGATCCAATGGCGACAGAGGAGACAATCGGGGTGAACTCTTGGCGCACCTGTACCCCATAGTCGGCCCCAGTCGGAGAGGAAACGACAACAGATTTCTCGCGGATTCTGGGGCCGATCGGGTCACCAGCTACGTGTAGGTGGCTGATGTTGAGATAGGCAAGCTTTGGACCGGATATCGAGCGGAGGATGAAGATGGGGAAGTTATCGATGTAGGAGATGTAGAACCAACGAAGAGTGGGCTGTTTAATGATCATCGTGATTGCGCGGGCTAAAAGGGGTGCCTCTGGAACGATTTCGAGCTCCCAGTCGAGCTCAAATGACGTGACGACTTGAGCATTGTGCTCGAAGTGGAACTTGTCGACACGATTGAGATAATTCAGTATCTGGGGGATGACGGGGTCATGCAAATCATCCCGATCAATGTAGTAGCGCAGTCCACGAACGTAGACCGCGATTTCTGGACATGATTGCAAAGTTTGAAGCAGCCGCGTCAGGCAAGTGTTGCATTTGTCCCTGCTGGAATCTGTCACCATGAATATGTCGACGCTTTGAAAGAGATGTTTCCTGCATATCGGGACGAGGGCATGGGAGCACAAGCAGAGCGTACGGAGCGTATCGGTATCATTCTGAAATGATATCTCGTCAGAAATAGCTTCTAATATGTCGAATGGGAGTGCCTGAGGATCCCTCGTCGAGTTTTTGCTGTCCGCGTTCATGGTGGCAAGAAGGAGAGCGGGCGGGCCGAGGAAGACGGAAAGCCTGGTCATCAAGACTCAAATCGGTGATCGGCGCGGCCGAGTGGGGGCTTTATGGCAAAAGACAATTTGATATGGGTTCTTTATTTGGTGGCACTCCACAAAGTTGAAGTACTTACTCTGGAAAATTGAACATCGCTCGGGCTACAGCATCCCGGCTCTTGGGGCGCATCGAACGAGATCAGGTACTGCAAATTGGGGACATAGGTTCCAATTTCTGGACACGGTTGCAGGAGTTCAAGGAACCTGCGGAGGAAGCTCTCCCGCGAGGATGCTAGGAAGTCAAGAACCATCTGTTCTCCGGGGACGTCAGAACCACTTTTCCACTTTGAGCGGGCGGGATTCCAAGGGTTCGAAACATGTGTCTCTAGTAGTAGCAGACGGGAACGGGTGCATGGCAACACAAGGACAATCGTTTGGGCGTGTCGAAATCTTGTTCAAATAAAAGATTATCGACGACCTCAGAAAGAACATCCAGTGGGAGCATTGGAAAGGGATTTTCGGAAGTAAGAGGGGTGCCCATGACCTATCCTGACACCAGCTCAGAAAGATTTTCCAGGAGGCGTTTGAGACGGCTTACTAGTGATGTTCTTCGTGTTAGGTTCCGGGTCGCGGGCAAATATAGAGGCTTTCTCACCATTGGAGCATTGGTAGCGACATAAACGAGTGAAATTCGAGGACAACAGACGTAGATGGAAGGAGGCTGTGCTGATGTTGGAAGATTCCAGCTTTCTTCGGGCCGCCGACATCTCACTGGATCAACGAAACGCAGTAAATGCTCCTGGAAGCAGAATATCCGGCGAATCTCGTATTTTAGAAGGTAAAATTCTCAAGATTTTCTGTTTTCATGCATCTAATTTCGCCTGTATCTGGGGCGGATGAACCGCGCGCGGTCAGGACCTGCCTAGAACGGCAAGGGAGGCGTAGGGGTTCCATGAATATGGCGAGAAAATAGACAAATGTAATACGTGAAGGGGAACGTCAGAGCACAAATTTCTCTGTTAGGAACCTGCAAACGTCGGCGGTCAGTCCACGAATAAAATGCGAACATCGGAATTGAAGGAGAAAGAATAAATTTCTAACAAACCATGCCCAAACCATCTTCTTCCCAAATGCTCAAGACTGGGAGAGAATTGTCTGTCTACTGACTCGTAGTTGGAACACCCATTTAAAGGCTGGGCGCGTATGTTAGGTGAGCGAAAGGTACTGCAATGTATTCACTTTGTATAAGAGAGTGGGCGACCACCTGAGCGCGTAATGCGTGGTTAGGAGGGAAGATGTACGCACAGACTTCATGCGCCACCCTGAGCACTCAGCGCCACTGATTCACAGCCCGAATTACTCAACAAACGAGGCTTACACTCGGCAATGTACATCTGGTATGATAGACCCGTGAGACAGCAGTAGCGACTCGGAGAGCCTGTAAGGAGTAGACGTCTCATTTTCGAACGGGTAGAGTCGATGATGGCGGTGCCTCAGATCCTTGAATTGGAATTACATCCTCGAGTCCTCGACAGTGCGGTCTCGACCTGCAGTGTGGGTGTGAGCATCTACTTGAATTCATCCTGACCGATGCCAGGTCAGCTGAGTCGTTCGACAGGATTAACAAAAGTAATTATATGTCATCCGCGTCAGGGCTGCCACCTCCTTCGTACAGATGAAAAATCTGCATCCTCTTTCAACGGCGAACTAAACCACCGGAACGCACGGTTATCTTGACTTTAAAGACCCAAGGCACCTTAACAGCCCCCCGACGTCTTAATGAGCCTAACGGCCAGCGATAATCAAGAGTTACGAGTTGTTATCGATGGAATAGCCTCTCGTGTGAGTTTTCACCGTGGAACTTCGGCTCGAAGAGGAGAAAGGAAGGAGCGAGGGAGGCAGACTGACGCGTCGACCCATGCCGTCCTGACTTCCGAAATTAAAAGATGATCAAAGACACGACAAATTCTCGCGCTCGTCCGGGAGGTCGGAGTACTGGGCGATACCTTTTTATCGAGTGTTCTGGTCTTGGAGGACCGTACTCCGAGTCGGTGACCTTCATGAAGTCGTTATCGATAGAACGTCGGTTAGGCTGCGCGATCGATGAAATCGATAACGGCCTCTCCCTTCTATTGCCCAAGCGCCGTATCAGAGCAGGCAGTCAACACCGCGTGTTTAAAGTCGAACCCAGGTTCAAAACACCACCCTCGGCGCGGAGACGAACCTAGATACAAGCGACAAAATTAAGAAGGCGAACCTTCGGCCCGGCAGGCGGCCGCCCTGGTGAAATCAAATTTTCTTGATGAGATGAATATGTGAAAGGAGGTTCCAGCTCGTCGCCGTTCGTTGTGAAGACTCGGTAGCCAAGGTGGTGACGATCGACAAGTCGGCGGTGTCGGCGTCGAGCCGTGGAAATTGGAGGATTTACTACGGCGTGCGATAATCCATCTGCGTTGCCCATGGTGTGCCAAATGGGGGGAACACTGACGCACAGGAGAAGGTTTGAAGGCATTTCAGCTCAAGTGCAGGGCTTTGAACGATAGAACGTCTAAGAAACTTCTCTCGATTGTTGACTGGTGAGTCCACAACTCAACCCATCGACCGCAAATGCGGGGTGATCGACCTCTTAGTCCACACCCCCAGGGACAACGCGGTCCGTTGACCAGCACAAAGTGAGATCAGAGGAAAAAGAAGCAACGAGCTGGAAGTAGGGAAGTACAAGACCCCAACGAAAGGAAGACTAATCCCCAACGCAGTCACGGAAGGAAGGTCGACCTCCCAGAAAGTACTTATCCGCGAAAGGGAAATAGACGTATATGGGCAAGGGTGGGGTATAGATCCCGGGTGCCTTCCGGAGGACGGACTCGTGCGCTCAGGGCTGGAACGCTAAGCGAGCGTCAGCTGAGAAGGAAAGCAAGGGTCCAGTCGGATAAGCAAGGGCGAGAATAGCCATAACTTGTACAAAGGGGAAGGCGAGCCAGGGTAAGGTAAGGGAATTACGAGATGCAACCTGGGGTATGTACGTCAAGATAAGTCAACTCAGGGAGGGTTGAAGGTTGCGCATCATCCACACTTACGAGGAGCACTGTATTGGGCGGGAATGAGCGATCGGCACGAGGCATGACGAGAGCATAGCTCCAGCTATTCACCGGACGTACGAATGGGAGGTAGCCATGTTGTTGGATAACATCGAGAAGGTTTAACCGACGTCGCGATGGAGTCTATTCAACTTGGAACGCGAAACAGCGTTGGCGTTAGAATAGAAGTCCCGTCCTTTTGTCTTTTGCATTCCGCGTGTCGTGTGCGCGTTTAACATACGTTTGTCCATTGTTATATTTCCGAAATAGGAAGTTGGGGGGCCCGAGGACCTGTCAATCAGATCGCCCACCTTGCAGGTCTCCAACAGTCGCCAACGACAATCGAAATGAAAGACGAGGCCTCTGATCTATCACGGGTGACGGCGGTAAGTATGTGGATTGCCAATGCATTGCCAACGGGTAACGAAGGATGCGCAGGCGGCCGGGCACGACAGGGCGATACGGGACCTCGCGTTCACCGCGAGGCGATGTGATTGCGTCGAGGGAGAGGTTCTGGAAGTTAGGATGAAAGGAAGGGGCGTCGTGGCGTGGTCGAACTCGTGTACGGTGATGGGAAGACGGGACGGTGATGAAATCTGATGGATTTGGGCACGGAGGTGGGCTGGTGTGTCCTGTTTTCTGCATCCGGCGGAGAGTGGCGCTTACTTCGTGGAACCGGGATGACTTGGACGGGGGGTAGGGGAAGAGGTCCGCGGCAACAGACACATTACAGAGATCACTCGTATTCGGCAGACCGAGTGAGAAGAAAAGTGGCCTAAAGGAGTGAGAGATGACTCCGGTCGGGTATAGCGAGCCAGTACGAGGATAGCAGTCGATCGAGGTCAATTTTTAGAGACCCTGCCTCCGGGATTCCGTCCCTAGATGTATTGTTTTTACGGGCAATCAATGAGTTCTTCTGTGAGTACATTTGAGGTTTATCACATAGAAGACGTAGATTTTGGCCTACGACGACGACTGGGTGTATAACACATGTTGATGGGTGTCTGGGGACTCTTGAAGTTCAGCCGCGCAGTCCTCCTCCTAATTTCGAGGGACGGTAAGAAAAGAATCCCAGATATTCAAAGTGTCGACAGTGAGGCGTAATGCAATTTTCGGATACACGACTTTATGAAACACTTGACCCAATCCTGTACATGGCATATAGGCAGTGCGGGTCAAATTGAGCGTTTAATCTATGCGCATGGGCGCTTTACGGAAGGCGTCAGTTTATGTCTGCCGGCTGACTATCGTGTGCGGGGAAATTTTGGCATGTGATCGATAGGCGCTCAGCACGAGCATGACGGTCCCCTAGGGGAAAGTTCACGAAGCTTGATCTGGGGAAAGGTGCGTTATATCTCCCTCTTTCGTTTTCTGGATTCGCACCGTTTAGGAGAAAGAGAACTCGACTGTTCGCAACGAATTGGGGTAAAACCAGTCAAAGCCTGGTGATTCACCCACCTTCCAAAATTGTGGCGCAGAACGAGACTCAAACCCACATTCAAATTCGCTGACTGAAGCAGAGGTTGTGTGCCTTTGACCCTTTCCACCCTTCTCAATCAGGCAGACGCGTTTTTTTCTGGGCGCCGACAGCCGCTGACACGATTAATAGACATTTCAAAATTCATGTAGACAAGACGTTTTCCTGTGCCCCGCGCGAGGATCTGATGAGGCTTGGTAGCACATACTTCCCTATCTTCTCACCTGTCTCGTGGGGCGCTTTGTGGGGCGTACCCTTGAATTGCCAGGAGGATATAAAGTATTTAATGCGACTCCCCGCTTGTCACACGGAGAGGGACCCCATCACTTCTTCCACAAACTTAGTCAGGAGATGACGACTGGGCGCCAGTGTGAATTTCGCGTGAACGTTCTTCTCATCGGTGGAACCTCTGCAGCCATGATCGTGAATACCGTTATAATCACTCTGGCCGGATAGCGGAGCCTGAGAGAAGGCACAGGCCTCACCTCATCTTGTTGGCTGGTCGCTGTCCCGCCTGACTCGCTGCGGAGGCCAGGCAATCCGCCGTCGTCCTTGACGGCTGCCTGGTGTCTTTAATTCTGGGCAAGACGAGTCGGCTCGGGAGTCGGATGGGGAAGGGGGTGTGGCGAGTGGGTTGGACTGCCGTTCGGGGATAGAGCTGGGTGGGAGTGGGTGACATTGTCGTGATCGATGTTGATGCCGCTGGGGTAATACCCGATCGATAAGGAGCTTAGACGCTGGAGAAGAATTGAAGAAGGATGAAGAATCTGCAAAGAAAACTTGAGTGCTCACTGCTTAGTACGACGACCTGAGAGGCGGGCGTCGCTAATCACCATGGCGTCGCACTGGGAACGATGAGCGGCCCAGACCGCTCATCGCGAGGCGACGGTGATTGCGGCGGGGTGCGCACGGCAGCGACGCTTCTAGCGCGTGGTGCGCGCCAAATCGGGCTGCCGCGAGGCCGACACGAGGCGGGACCCCAGAACCGTAATAGCAGCGAACGAGTATTTTTGGGCGACACACGCGGCGGGGGCGTGGTTCTCGACCTCCGGAGCAGTCAGCTGACTCCGAATATGTAGGAGGGCGGCCTATCGCGCGGCCGCGATTGGGTGCCTGCGCGTCGGGATCACCCGGTGGCTGGGGTCTGTGCGCCGCTCGCAGCCGCCGCCCGCGGTTCGGTTCGGGGGGCGAACCGACGCTGACGCCACGGTCCTCGGCGGCAATAAACAATAATTATTTTTTTTGCGGCGTTGTTATTTGACCCCGTCCGACCTCTCTCCGAAATCCGCTCCTCCCCCCAACCACCACCACAACCCCAAACTCGTCGCCGCCGCTGCCAACGACGACGACGACGATCAGAATGGACGTCTCTCCCCATCTTGACGCACGCGCCCCTCCCGCCCAGCAGCCCCCGCCCCCCGCCACGACCTCAGGCGCCGACGCCGCGTCCCCCACTCTCCACCAGCAGCACCCCTCTCCGACCCCTGGTGGGCCAGCATCCAACTCCCAGCTCGCTGCGCTTCTATCAGAGTCATATCGCGAGACCGATGCCCTCCGTCGTGAGCTTACTGCGGCGCGAAAACGCGCAGAGAAGGCAGAGCGGATCGCGCAGGCGCTCGACCCATCTGCCTCAGCAGCAGCAACCACATCCAGCCCTCCATCTGGCGGCGCCAACGCGAGCAACACCACCACCAACGGCCCCGGGCCGACCTCCACATCCACACCAGCTAACCCCGAAGGCTCTAGCACGACCACATCCCCGAGCCCCGAGATCCAGAAACTCAAGCAACAGCACGCAGAGGCGATCAAACACCTTGTTGACGAGTACGAGGAGCGTCTTGCTGCCTTTGAGGAGAACGAGACGCGGCGCAGGATGGCACAAGAGGGCTGGGAACAGCTCGAGCGCTACCTTGGCATGCTCGAGCTCCGCGCACGCGATGCTCGGGGGGCTTACTCGCGGATTGTCGACGCGGCCCCCGGGGCTGCCGGGAGCCCATCCCCGACACTCGCCAGCGCACTCGTGCCCGTAGCTCACCCCTCGGGCCTCCTCGCGTCGAGCCACGGGCACTCGTCTTCCCATTCTTTGGGGGGGCACTCCTATAACATGGCACCACCGCATACATCTTCTTCATCCAGACACACGCGCCACCACTCCCACTCGACTCGAGGGTCCGGCTCCTCAGTCGTCTTTCCCTTGCCTCCCCACCCAAACCCACACGGCTCAAGCACTCACAACTCGACGACTAACGCACTAGCAACGGGCTCGCGCCGGCAGCGGACCCCCAGCATGGACTCTTACGGAGGGGGAGGTGTACTTCAACCACCCAGCAAGCGCCTACGAGGAGACGATGAGAGGGAAAGAAGTACCAGGGGACGCGAGGGCAGAGCATATACTGAGTCTGTACGTCTTTTTCTCGCCTCTCTCCGGCATCGTCAGTCACTTTGAACGAGTACTGATCCTTTTGGCTTTCCTCTCTGTTTTCTCCCACATTTCCCTATTCCGTGTTTCCTTCTCACCGACCATCTTTCCTTCTGAACATCAAACTCAACGCGATCCCCATCTCCGTCGGGACTTGCGGGTGCGGATGCGGATCCTCCCGCCTGCCTCACCTAAAACCTATGCTTATGGTTACGCTACGGTGAGTGAGCCAACACGCCGCATCCTCGTGTTTGCAGCGGGGTCGCTTATCGTTCCATCGATTGTAGATTATCTGCGCATCGACTACGTATTTCGATGTTCCTCAACATCTTTCCATCGTACTCTTCGCGCTCGAAATCGAAATCAACGTCGCATCGCACACCTTCGACATCCTATGACCTTCGTGCTGCTCGATCTTGGCCCTCTCCGCCTCCTCCGACCGCGCCGAAATACCCAATGCCAAATCCAAATCGCCTTGGTTGGATTTTGGATCGGGTTGGGACCGATAGTACATCCCCCACCACCCCGACTACCGCGCCGGACCCCTCCTCCGACCTTCTGATCCAGCAACCCAGAGCCAGCCGCGGATAATCGACCGCAAATATGGGTCTTCGCCCGCACACAACTACCCCACGCACCCGCACGCCCAGGGGCAGCAGCACCACTCCGGACATCACCGCCGCCGGTCCTCGCGATCCCACTCGCGGAGCGGGAGCCACTCGAGCGCCAGCTCGCTCGACGTCGACGAGATGCTCCTCCGCGCGACCGCCGGGGATGAGGGCAGCCCCGTCCAGGGCCACCCGCACCCGGGGATGGTGCAGGCGCCGAACGGGCGGTACTACGACCACATGCAACCCCAACAACCCCAACCCCAACAGCAACAGCAAGGGCAGGCCCAAACGGTAGGCCAGCCCTCGCGCAGGAGGTCGGAGCGTGAGGAGGTGCAAGGGCACCCGAACCACATCGTCCAGCCGTACCCGCAGCACGCGTACCCAGCGAACCAGAGTGCGCCCCCGGGGCATTTGGCGTCTGCGCCGGGGGTGGCGATCGCCCCTGCGCCTCCGGCTCCGCCTGGTGTGCTGCCCCCTGGGACGGCGGCGGCGCAAGCGGCGGCGGCAAGGACGGGCAGCCATGTGTATACGACGCATGTGTTCGCGCCGGTCGTGACGGGTGCGCCGACGAAGAAGAGCAAGTTCCCGAATACTGCGATGGGTGAGTTGGATTTCATTTCTTTCGTCTGGATTGGATTTTTCTCTGTTCTTCCAAATCTTTTTCTTGCTTTCTTGTCGTTCGTTTTGACTCTTCGCACGAGTTGAATTTCGTTTCTTTCTTTCTCTCATTTATTTCTCGTTGTTCGTTTTGGCTCTTGGCCGTCTTGAAATTGAGGACGATAGCTGTCGTCCTCTTCCTCATGGAGCCGTGCCCGCACGCCACACTAGACGTCTCTCGCCTGTCTTTTTTTTGGTTGGGTGACGAATAGTAGTCATCCTCGTCCTTGACCGCCCCGACTCGGGCTAGCGGGCTGTCCGGCGAGCGACCGCCCCTTCTCTCCTCTTTTTCATCCGTTATACTCTGCCCGAGTTTCTTTCCTCTTCTACCGCCCAGTGTTTTTGTCTCGACTTCGCATCGTCGTCTTCGTGACATCGGGGTTCCACGACGACCTCCCACCGAGCTCGGACTCACAGTCTAGAGGTGCGCGTGGACCTGGTCCGTTGTTGATCCACCTCCAATTGAGTTCTTTACGCGCACTTCGTCCGTCTCGGATTCGATTTCGCTGGGTCTCTTCTTTCGTCTCTTATCCCTTCTCTCTTTCCTTTGCTTCTCGTGTGCGAAGATCGTTGCCGTTGCCTCGAGGCGCGGGGTGGGGTTAGAGTTGGGGACCCGCTGACCCGCTCAGCGCCCATTTCCTATCCCTTTCCTCCATCGTCTTTCCGTCTTTCCGTTTCTCCTCCTTCCTTTTTCGAGTTTTACTTCCATTTGCATTTTTGCCTGCGTCCCTTCTTTCTCTCCGATGCGCTCATGCCGTTGCTCCCCTTCACACCCGTCCGTCCTATCCATCGATGGGCTGATAGATGGATGGGTCATGGATGGCGCAATGCCTCCCACGCACGCCAATCCCGCCCGGCGTCCATGCTGTTCCTTGTGCGCTAGTGTGTGTACGCGAGCGCTTTCTGATGGACGGGCGTGTGGGACGCAGAGGCGATGCTAATCATGGGATGGCGCACCAGAGGGCGTTTTCCCATAGCCGACGTCAACGTACGTCGGTGTCGGTGAAATGTAGTGCGAGAAGAGTGCCGCCGACGGTTTCTCAGCGAGACGAGACGGGTCGGGTGATCGTTCTCAGTCGCGGACCCTTTTCTCTCACTACCATCTCCTGGTCCCCCAATTCAGCTCGACTCACCTGGGCGATGGGGTTCCATGGGCACGAATACGACTAGGATCCATGCGCCCCGCGCCGTTCTTCTCCCTTCTTTCCTTTTTCGTCATCTCTTTTGTTTATGGCTTGTTTTTTTTGGTTCCGCGCGGCGCACCGTACTCTGTTGTTGTCCTTTTCCTTTTCCGCTCTTTTGTTTCCGCTCAGTGATTTGATAAGCGAGCTCGGCTTGGGCGATCAGTTGTCAGTTGAAAGGGCGGGCTGGGTTCGTGGTTCGCCCGCTCGCCCGTTTGCGTTCTTCTTTGTTCATTGGTTGGCGAGTGGGAGGAAGGGCACAGGCGTGAAGCGGGCGCCATCATTTTTCATTTGTTCGTTGCCCGCTTTCGATATCGGCCTCCGTTCACGCGGTGCGCAGTGTCTTGTGCGGTTTCCTGTTCGTTGCCATATTCCGCAAACCTCGCACCGCCCCTCCCGTACCCGCACGGCCGTTCCGCACCACCGCACCTCATGTCCGCTCTTCAGGCGCCCTCTTACCCTTTTCATCTTTCATTCCGCCTTCTTCGCCCGCCCTACTCGCTCGAACCGAGTCGTCTGCCTTTTCTAGGGTGTTCGTGGTCCTCAGTGCGGGCAACGAGTTCAAAACTTACTTTGCTCTGTCCTCGTGAGCGTCACTTCACCCCCACCTAGTACTCCGCGTACGACTGCGCCGCGCCGATCACGCCATCGGTCTTCGGCCAGCCTGCAGGGTGCGGCGCGGCATGTCGTGAAGTGTAATACCACCCTGTTCAGATAGGCTCAGGCGCGTGGATGAGTTTATACGGACGTGCGGCGCGGATCTCGCAACACGAGGCGAGGAATGACGACGTTGGGCGGGCAATTTCCCCGCTGTCTACCTTACATTTCGTTATTGTCTTCGTTTCATTTCCCTTTATCCTTCTACATGCTAACTTCCTTCTTAACCTCCGTCTTTCGAAATAGACGCTGACATATTTTTCCCTACTTCTACAGCGTCAGCTGCGAACGTCGACCCGTCCAATCCTGGAGCGGCGGGTAATGGAACCACAGCCTCCGTTCCCTTTGCGGCGACTAACGCGCAAGGCCAACGGATATGCCGACAGTGCGGTATGGTGGGGCGCTACAAGGACGGCAAGTGCGTAGAGAAGTGGGGACCAGGACCTATGGGTCCGGGGACAGTGTGTGATAGGTGAGTGCGGGGTCTTACTGTCTTTCTCGCTTTGGGCGCTCGGTTGGTTTGGACGTAGTGGAACCTGGGTTGGTTCGTGGTCGAAGATGGTTAGATGGGGTGGGAGTGGAGTTGAGGTGGGGGTAGAGCGCGGTGCGAACCTTCCTAGGTCCAAGGTCCAAGAGTCCGCGTCGGGAATCGGGGTTCGGGACCTGATATGCCGTCACATTTCTTTTTTCTGCTGGAAAAGGCCTGAGAAGGTTAGATCCAATATACGGCGGCCTGCTCGACTAGACTGGACGTTCTGTTATGTTGGTTTTCATGATGGTTGTGTGATTCATGGCGTTGGCGTTGGCGTTTTCGTTGATTATCTGCCCCTGGGTCCTGGTTGCGATATCCAACTGTGGCACACGCTGCTTTGGTGTCTATATTCCGCGCTAATCATAACATCCACTAACGATATTGCCCTGAATCTAGATGTCGCAAGAAAATGAAACGCGTCGAGCGTCGGGGCACCCTCGAGTCGCAACAACAACTGCAGAACCTCGCGATCCAACAACAACAGCAGTATCAGCCACGAACTACCTCACATGCCCAACTACCCCTCTCCCAGGGATCGGACCGGTCGATCCAACGCACTGACACCATGCTCACCAACCAAGCTTCCCATGGACCCGGCAGCTTTGCCCAAACCCCCCATTCTCACGGTCAGTCCCACTCGACTCTCAGAACATCTTCGACGCATCCATCGGTGGCTGGCTCTCCGAGCAAGAACCACGGCAGACAGGCACCGACTCCACCTGCGATCGCCTCCCTCCGCGAGCAGAACGAGGAAGAGGAGGAGGGGGAAGGGGAAGCTGAAGATGACCCTGATCAGCTCCCAACCTCGAACGTAGGGCGAGGCGGAGGTCGGGCTACCACACGCAATGGGCGGACACGGGCGGCAGGGCGATCAACACCTCTCGAGACTGCAAACGGCTCATCCACCAAGCGCTCGCCGCGCGGTGCCGGCGGTACAGGTCGGGCATCGATACCGCCTCGCATGGAGATGGACGTCGATGAGATGGACGCTGATGCTGACGCTGACGCCGAGGCAGATGCAGAGGCTGAGATCCTTGGTGCTGTCGCCGCCGCCCTGAACGACGATGGTGAGGGCGACGGAGAGGGTGACATGGAGGCGGATGGTGACGCAGACGCTGAACTCCTCGAAGCGGTTGACGCCGCAGAAGCCAACAGTAGCTCGTCGCATGGCGGCTAGCGAAACCAGAAGAAAGCAGAAGCATGACGCCCAATCCCTTCGCGCCGCTGTCTACAGCGGTTCGCGGGTGGCCTTTTCCCCTTCGTATCATCCCCCTTCTCTCGCAATTCTCCACTAGCGACATTTTCTACACACCCGACGTGGTCGCTTGCCCTCATCCTTCCCTCTACATCCCACATTCTGCCTATGCTTTGTCTTCATCACACTCGTACACCTACTGCTGTTTTCCTTCCACCATGTCCTATCCATGCCTTTCACGTCGTATATACGCCACGTTACGCCCCCCGGTTGTTCGTGATACCTCTATCCCTCTACTACCCATTACAATCGATGGTTGACCTTTTTTTAGTTTCATTGCACCACCAAGGACGACACCTACCACCTCGTCATGTATCGCTGGACATCCTTCGCCTTTCATTCTATCCACTCATACAAAAGGTCTCTTTCGTCAATCTCATGCCCACTATGCCCTCATGATCACTCTCCTTCATGCTTGTACATTGCTGTCGGTTATGCTCTCTCCTTCATCTTTGGCCGCCTTCCCTGTCTGTCTCGATATTCCTTCCTTCCTGCTTCTGTCGGATGAAAAACTGTTGTTGTTCAATATATTCTGTCTATCTTCGGACCGATTCTGACCGTTGTGAGAGAAAGTGGTGTCTCGTGAGGTATGTAGAAGGTATTCTTCGTCCAGATTGTGCATCTTCGATAAAGTTCAAAGTTTCTGGCTTCATATGACGCTAAAGCCTAGCTGTGGGCCGGACTTCCACTGACGTCGTACGTCCCTCGTCTTTAGGTCAGGGAATGCGTGGTTGAGACCCTGAAACTGTAAAAGTTGTGCTCAAGGTGATTCGTGCACTCCAAAAGGATGGTTGACGCCTAAAACGACATCGAAGACACTTTTGACCGCTCTAAGTACATGATCTAAGGCATTCATTTATTCCTCCGGCGCCTGTTGTGTGGACAAACTTCAACGGCTTAGCAAGACCTCCCCGACGCCCCGACGAAGGCCCTATGTTATGTCACATCCTCAGGCTTCTTCTCACCCCGAAGCGTTGGCGCGAACAATCCCACGCGCTTATCCAAACTTTCTGACCCTGGCCGTGTCGCATGCCATAATGAGGATCATGTGTACGCAAAGGCACGTACGGGGGTTCAGATAAGTAATCGGTAAACAGATGGGTTCAATACATTTGCGTCCAAGTACGCGAGAAGCGTTGATTGACACATCTCAAGGACCTCGACAGAGCCACCAGACTCAAGTGCGTATCAAGCACGTCAAAAGTCGGGCCGTATGCACGCGGGGGACCTGATGTATGAACGAGGGTAGTGAATAAGAGAACTCTCGAAGTAGATATCCTCGAGGCCCCCGCGAGGCGCGTCAAGTGGTGAGATGGATCAACTCTCATTAGGATTCGGGATTGGAGTCCAGGCGCCGTGCGTTATCCCACCCAATCGGAAAATATCGATCATGGGTCGGGTCGTGTCTTCACGAGAACGTTCAAAGAAGCTCGGTGGTTCATACCGCTGTGAACCAATGCGACTAACGCGCACCGAGCAGACGGATTTCATCTACCTTGCCATCATCATTCCCAGTAATGAAACCAGCGCACTCGGATTGTGACACGGCGGGAGATTTTTTCTCCAAACGTAGACCATCCTCAAATAGAGCGAAAACGAGTCTTCTGATGCTCCTTGCCCATCCCAACGACGGTGTTGTGAGAGACTTCACGGTCGCGTTATTGACGAGATTGAGACTAATCCATATCGAGGGTAACTACTCCTTCTTGGACGGTTAAAACCTCCACCAAAGTCGTACAACGGGAAAGGAACGTGTGCGATATCACAGAAGACCACAGGAGAGGAATACACGCTGCGTACCGGAGCTTCAACGCATATTCCGACAATAGAACTTTTGATTGACAGCGATCCTTCGAGGTCGCTGCAATTGAAAGTCGTCTGAAACACAGTGAAGCGGCATGCACTAAGATCGGATACAGATTTCAGCGGAGGGAACGCGCACAGAACTTTGGCATTCTTGGTTGTTCGTAATCCCCAAAACAAAGCAGCATGACGAATGTGATCAGTTGGGGAAGACCTATTCGTGTACGAGATGCGTAGGACCCTCTCGTTTCATAAATTTTAGAGACGGTGAGCAGAGAGAACTTTTGGCCCCAGTCATACTCGACAACCTCTTCACGGAAGAGACAGAGATTAATATTTGACAACAAACTATAACCTTCCCGGCTCGCGCCCTGACCAGTCCACATGCATTTTTAGATATACTATCCAACCTGGAATAGCCTATATCAAGGTAGAGGCATGCTCTTGCCGTTTGCCTATTCGCTCGAGGGAGGGTAGGAAAACCAGCAGTAGATCTATCAACTTGCAGTGCATCTTCTCTGCGAAAGCATCGAAATATTCACCGTGCCCATATCCCTGGTGTCTTGGCGTATCCGCAATAGTTCTCGGACCGATTCTCTAAGCCCGTCGCCCAGCGCCATGAGGCATCATGGTGGCCTTTCCGGAGGAAGGTTGTCGCCCACTCATCACGTCATTCATACTCATAGCGCTCGTTTTTAAGGAGTCTACATATGTTACTGATTACTGAAACAAGTTTGAATGCTGCGTCATCTGGCTCAGGATCTATACAGTTCACCCTCGAACTTCCGCAACATCCCTCGGATCACGGGCGTTTGGAATAAATATCTGAGTATTGGCGTAGTCATCCCTTTGATTCGCAATTATTCCAGCGCCAATTCCGGCACTCTGCCTTTTTTATTGGTCCCTCTCGTTGGCATAATGCTGCTCGTGCAGAGGCACCTGCTAGACGGAAGATAATCGACTTACTTATTAGCCAGAGGTGAAAATTCCCACATTGCGATCGTCCTCCAGTTTAATTTTCTTCAATCCTCTGAAGTTGAACTGGAGGTCTAAAATATATCACGCTTTTCACGATGCATTGGACCTCGAACTTAGCGCCGTCAGAACGGGCTTGAGTTCCTCATCGGTTTAAGCGAATTGAGACTTGGACCCCCTCCTATCCTATTTCCTTTGCACATCTATCTTCCGCGAAGGATACATACCTACCCGTTAAAATGCCGTAGATAGGAGGCGGCCCGCTGGACACCGGGACAGTCGTGAGAATCACAGCACAGCCTCCTGCCAGCCCATGATGCATGATGCCGTGCGCCACCAAGTTAACGGTCAACTGGTTGTATCACTGCGCATGCCAGCGTCTATGCTCTAGTGCTATGTGGGAGCGTCTCGTTCTTCCAAAGACATTACCCCTCTCGACGGCGACACTCATTATCCGCCCTTCCCCTTAACCACGTAGTGTTTCTGAGCGTAGAAGGCCAAACGTGGCAGGACGGACGCAAGTTGCTGACTCCCAACAATGTTTCTCCTCTTTACTCTGGTGTATATCATGCGCTCTATTAAGGCAGAAACCACTTCTGCGCCTACATCGACCCCTCTTCCTCACTTGGATCGTCTCATTTACGTCAGACAAGACTCTGGTCCTGCGCCAGTGTCAAGTTGCACCTGCCCAGATACACGTACCATCTGGAACGTCATATGGAGCTGCTTCAGCACCATCTTCATCTGCACCTGGCTCTCTGTCCATCCCAATGTCCCGGGCCCTCAAGAATCACCTTGGGCAATTCGCGGTCGGCGATTGAAATTGATGATATGGGCCTTCATAGGCCCGGAGTTGTTCATAATATGGGCCTACAGGCAGCGATTTATGGCCAAAAAGATTGCGGAAAAGTATCGAAGTACGTTCTTTCATCGTTTTCTAGCCTTTCACGACATTGATTAGTATTGGACCACATTGATAGGTCGTGGATGGACTATCGCCCATGGGTTCTTCCTCGTGATGGGCGGATTTCATCTCTACGACTGCGAAAAGGATCTCGGGGTCCTCTCCGTTCAACGATTTAATTCCTTGATCGAATCCAATACCATCGATTTCCCCTCAGCACTCACGCGGGAAGACATAGAAGACAAAAGCAAGGCCGACGGGCTATCTAAAGGAATTACGATCATTCAAACGTCGTGGTTCGTACTGCAGTGTATCGCTCGAGGTGTCCAGAAGCTTCCATTGACGGAATTGGAGGTTGTCACTCTGGCGTTGGCCAGCCTCAACGCATTGATATACGGGTTGTGGTGGAATAAACCCCTCGACGTTCAGCGATGTCTCAAAATTACCTTGAAAGCCTCTTCGACCGCGATTGAGCAGCCCATAAAATCCAACCCTGACCAGGTTATTGAGGACGGCGACCGTAATTTAATTTACGCGCCAATATCAGCGGACCTCAAGAAAAATACTCCTGCCTCTCCATCTGCTCAAGACCAGGATGCGAGGACAGGCCACGAGAATGTTGTACGTTTCTCTTCCTTGAAAACCTGAACTCGCTTAATCTTAAGGCCAGGCACGGAGCAGGATATCGAGGATGCACAATTCCCTGACCCTTTGGGTGAAAGTCACACGTCAAGAGTTTTATGATTATCGTATGAACGAGAGGCGAAGACGAGAACTACGGGCTGAACGGCTAACATTCACCCGCTTCATTCTTCACCGGGTTATCGCAGAACTCTTCATAATACCCATCAGTGAGCTCACTGAGGGTGAATTCCAAATCCCAGAAGGGTTCGACCGGGTGACGAATTACTACCACGGAGTGGAGACTCTAGAGGACTTGCACGCCATTCGGCCATCTATACTTCTCTGGGTCGGAATAGCTATCAGTGCCGTCTTTGGTGCCATTCACTGCATCGCTTGGGGCTTCTCCTTCCCCTCAAAAATCCAACGCGACCTGTGGCGTGCAATGTCCCTCGCCGTCATCGCCAGTCCACTAGTCTTTTTCTGCGTCCCTTCACTTTATTCAGCCCTCCTCAAGCCCTCCGTTGCGGAATTTGTCGAGAGATGGCGTAGTCGCCGTGGAGTTGCTGCTTTTTTCTATCGTTGCGTCGGAAATTTGCCTGGGGTCCTCGAGGTTTTGGTCAGATATATATCAGCGTCGATCTATATCGCAGCCAGAGTGGGACTGTTGGGCATAGCACTCGCTTCGTTGGGGGACCTGCCCCCGGATACGCTACGAGATGTTGACTGGGTAGACTTTCTGCCCCATCTATGAGTACGTGGATTAGCACGTCGTCTATTGGCAATTCTAACACGGACGTTTGCGACGACGTTTTAGAGGTGTATGAGCTATCGTGTACAGCGTCATGGTACCCAGTGTATGCTTCTGACTCGCTCCGGCTGTGTTGTCGTTTCAAAATGTATGGCGTCGAGCATGGCGGCGCGGTCGACTTCTGGGTCAACACTTGCTCGGATGTGTAACAGAACACGGCTCGTGAGGAGGGCATGGATGCAACGAGATGATCTATGTAAGGATATTAGACTTCAGAATGACCTCCCATATCAGGAGAAGGAGAGGGCCGTACGTGGTGACCATATATCGATATGATACAGGTACCTGGCAGCCTGTAAACAGATTAGCACAGCGATATATGATGACAGAGAAACGGCTCACGTCATTAGCAGAATGTTCATCGACGAGGTAGCTGAAAGAGACATCAGTCACATTCTCGAAGTCCTGGCTACCATCTGCTCACCAAAGAGGAAGACATAATACAAGATTCCTAGATAGCTTAGCACGAGGTGACACGGCTAATTCGCGAGAAGGACCTACCTTCGGTGTAAACAGCAGTGTACAATGCCGAATTACCCCTATAGTGATCTGGAAGAGGCTGTTATTGCATCCAGGGTTGAACAGGAAGATGAACGTACAAGCCTTTACTGCGGGGATTATCATTAGGACTAGTATAACTGTTAGGGTAGGTCAGTCTAGTTAAGAGCATAAAGAAGTGTCATCACACACAGGCGTCCCATCCTAGCAACAGTGCCCAGTTAACAACTACAAGATTATCCGCCGCAGTGGGAATACATCCCCGGAATGGGGGTGGAAGTGTAGCAACTACGCGAATTAAGGCAGTGTGAGTGATAGGGGCTGGCGGAAAAGTGAGAGACCCTTACACTGCATCGTTGGGAGGACCTTGAAGTGCATTATGATGGTCGGAATGAAGCACAGAGGGTAGAGGACGATAAGAGCGTGCGTCAGCATTCTGGTCCGGTTCCAGACCGCCCAGGCTCGGGATGTCAGAAGCACTGTCAGGTTTCGGTGGAACTGGTGAGGTTGGATGTTGCGCTGTTGCTGGAGGAGTACTCACATTCCGAGAATGCCAACCCAAAAGACATTATACTTTTCGCCGCTCCATTCAGCAACACGCACGTCTCGACACTTAGGTTCTTTCCGAAATTGACTGGAAGGAGACCGTGAATCCTCGGGCCTCAGCCTCTAAGTAAGATCAAGTTCAGCGAGAGTTGGAACTCACAATGCAAAGTCAACCAGAGAGAGTCGAAGAAAGGAAGGTATCGCTGAACGAAGTAGACGACCATGATGGGTGTCCACGCTCCAGGCCAGATGTATCGAACCTCCATCCCGACGGTGAGAAGGTAGTCCCAGAGAAAGACGGCGCACGCGGAGACTATGAAACATGAGCTGTTTTGGGTGTCGTGAAGTGGGCAACTACGCACGCTCGACCATCTTTGTGAGGTCGAAGGTGTGTGTGGTGTCAGTGACGACTAGACGGCTGAGCAAGAGAGTCGCGCACCTTCGCCACATTCGACGCCTGGAGACTGTCAATCATGCCAGAGTCTGACATGCCTACGCCTTCCAAGGCCAGAAATTGTGGCGCTAGACCACCAAAGTTGAGATAAACGGAAGGATGGGGTGGCCGTCGATTAAGGGGTGAAGGAGGTTGGGGTGAAAGTGATGCTTAGTTATCATTTGTATGGAAGGAAGACAGAAACTTCATACGATCAATGACGATCACATAAGATGCAGGGATGGGTGCTTCGCGTGTACGAGCCTTCGCTACACGTGCAATACATGGATCCTTTTTAGTCTAGAATTTCCTTACTGAGATGGATCATCTAACAACAATGATTCTCACTGCCGAGTACATAGTTGTTGGTAAGGACTTTAATTCTTTGGAGGAGCTAGATTGTCTATATCCGTTGCAACTTGATCAGGTGCTTTTACGCGGGGATAATTGCCTGAATACGGGGCTCACGGCGGCTTTTCTTGATTATGCCTACTCGCATCGTCGCCTATCATTAAAAGGACAGGTATTAATTTGGGATACACGTCGAGGACTTCTTTCACTTTGTATTCCCGGTTTCGGGTATTCAAGCTTCTATGTCCCTTTCCTGGGGACAGTAGAGACCAGACCGTCGAGTCCGATTACCGTCCACTATTAGAGATCTAGAAATACAACATATTCGCTCGCTTGTGAATAAGATCATCCATGTCATTTTTTTAAAAAAACGAGCTGAGTATAGCTTTAAATGAGGTCGGGTTGATCATCGAATGCTGGAGAGCCGCATGGCTGCACGCGCAGAACACGAGAGTGAATCGGACCCACTTCCTCCTCCATGGCAGCTTTCAATTTGTGGAATCGGTCCTTCCCACAATAGTACGCGCTGACGGTAAGATACATCTTGAACCGAGAGGATTCAAAGGAGACGCCCTCATGCAGCAAAGGTACTCCAGATCGATGTCGATTCCACTCGTAACGCGATTTGATGAGTCTGGAATAGCTCGTGTTCAAATTTTTGGAATATTCCTTTGTATTGTTGTGAAGAGGGTGATTGAGTCGGAGGGATATAAGATTGGGCAGCGGAGGGCTGATGGGCGGTTCGTGGTGTTGGTGCGTCAAGAAAGATATAAGATTGCCGGAATCGTCCATCCCCGACCGATGAACTTTTGTCTGTTGGGTGCTATCTGTTCTCAGTATGCTCAAAGCTTCCAGTTGAGTCGTCAAGAGAAGCAACGCAAAAAGGTCACCATCCTCAATCTGGACATGGGTCAACGATAGCGAAGTAAGCCTCGCTATGTACGGCATATCGCGCTGAATAGACGCAGTGAAAGGCTCTCCTAGTGGGACGAGAGAAAATGGAGAGGAAAATATGGCATGCAGGTGGAGAGATCGAAGAGCGGGGAAGTCGATACTTCGAAAGATCATCGACGCGCTTCCACCAAATGCGACTTTGAGGGAGAGAGATGTGAGATTCGTTAATGAAGTGGGGGACGAGGGCGAATTCCACGCTATGCCGTCGGTGATGTTCCCGCTGTCTTGAAGGGGTTGAAAATCAGCTCTGGCCGCGCGAAGATTGCTGCATTTAATGATGAAATTACGCCAATGCTGAATGGCAGTTCCACTGCTGACCTTTGGTCGGCGATCTTCGGAACCGAAGGCGGCCACAAATGTCTCGAGTTGCTGATGCGGAACGGATATGTGGGAGAGGTGGACTGGAGCTGCGGTGAAAAGTTCGTAATGCCGCAGGGGACAAGTTGAAAACATCTGGGTCTTGGGAACCATCGAAGCGGACTCCAGGTGTAAGACGAGAGATTGAAGAGAAGAGAAGCAGTCGGGTCGCAAATGAGCAAGAACGGAGTCGCCCCACTTTTGATCCACGGAAATGTCCAGCGAACCGCATTTTGGAAAGAGACGACGGAGCGTATGATAGGCTTCGTCTCGACAGTTCTGGATTTCCATTGGGGGGTCGTCAAGCTTTCCAAAGTTCGAGTCTTACAG
>CACVBS010000069.1:282141-303663 GCA_902728275.1 Cyclocybe aegerita
CAAGACCAGCCGACCGGGAGGCGAAAAGACGCAGGAGTTCAAGACGATTGTCGTATATGAGGGCGAGCTCCGAGTCTTCCTCTTCCTCGTCGCCTTCATCCATATACTCCCCCTCATCCGGAAAGGCAAATAGTATTTGAGACCACATGGTGGGGTCGTTGATGACTATGTTTCGCCATACCTTAGATACTCTGCATAGCAGGAGAGGCGATTCGGAGGGATGGGATAACGTGTCTCGCTCCGGGATGGTTAACTGGAAGATCCTTGACAACAATTCCACAGGAAGACGTCGGATCGGGGCCAGGATTGAAGAGGCTGCGACAATGTGCCGCTGTCTCTCTGCGGTGCGGCCCTCCAGACAAACAAGCTCCTGGCAGAGGGACTGTATAGTGAGGAGCTTCTCTTGACGTTCAGCTCGAAGTTGACGAATTTCGTCTTCACATGCCCTCCGAAAACCATTGACAATAGTGGTTTCAACTTCTGTGGGTTGTATGCCGACTTTCAAGGTGCCGAGATATAACGATAAGATTGCATCGACATCGCGATTCTGCGCAACAATGAGGGGGTAATCATTTGAGCACAACTCTATGCGTACCTTCGTTGTGTATCCACCAGCATGAGGGCTGACGACTATCGGTGTGTTCCCGGCGTACGTCTCTTGGCGGGTGTTGAGAATCTTCGACTCCTTGTCGGTCGAGGACCATTTGTACTCTGTGGATGGCAAGGTAAGTTTGAATATGACCTGCCAAAGTGACACGCACCAAGCATCCCGTCTCCATTCTTTTCGTGTTCAGAACCTCCAGCTGCCACCATGCGACCTCGGAATCAGGAGGGGTTCTCTTCATCAAACTCGCGAGTCAATCCCTCCGACTCGTTTATTCTCCGTACGTGGAGGTGCACTGCGATAGATTGATGAGCTAGATCCATAGTTCTGATGTGGCTTGATTTTATTCTGCAGTATTGCGGTCGTTCAATGAAGGAGGGTGTGAATTTTGAATTGAGCGGAGTCGCGACGTACCGAGTCAGACTAACCTCACTTGGCATGTCAATACCACGTGTTCTGGGACCCGCGGGCCGCTCTCTCGGGAACTCAAATATGAGTTCCTCCACGACGAGTTTCCCAATTTCTGTTTGCCACCGTTCTTGTTTCCTTCCAGGAATAGCCGAGCTCATCAATGTTTCTGAACTTGTTAACTTATTAACTCATGGTCTCAGAACGCCGGTTTAATAATCCTAATCGACTCCATTACAAGACATAGGGTAGAGTTGGTCCTTAGTGGACACGCTACAACAAAGGGGATATACACCGAATGGCCCATAACAAAAAATCTACCAAAGGAAAGACAGTGTACAACTTTACATACTTAGATGGCTTTAGCACTTAGACAAGCTGATCGCGTCGCGGCTGCCTCTTCGATTCTAGGTCGTACGCCTTCTCCTCCGCGGGGTCTTCGGAGACGAGCTTCGTAGTCTTCATCTCTATCGAGATGGCCTGGTTCGACTGCGTGTACTGAAGGACGTCAGAACCTTGGTATGGGCGGTTGCGCATGCATTGAACATACCTCAGGTCCGATGCGGCTCGTCGAAGTTTCCGTACCGGCAAGTCTAGGATGAGAGACGGAGATTGACATGGAGTAGTTCTCTTTGAGGCTTCGTCTCGCATTGAGACTGACAAGAAGGCAGGTCAGTCGTCGCGAACCTTCGCCACCAAGACGTGGACTTACGCAGAAAGGAGCGAATTCGTGTATACTATTTACTCGCCGTGAGTAATAGGAAGAACATGGAGAAAATTGAACTCACGCTTCGCGAGACCGACGTAGAAACCGAAGGAAATGACTGAGAAAGCCGAATTATGAGCCTCTCAGGTGTGACAGCACGTCGAGGATAGCGGTAGTACTCACGCGTGGGGGATAGAGATTGGAACTAGACAACCGATAAGATCAATGAGCACATAAACTGAACATGTTTACTTACTAGGACCAGGACGGTAATAGCAGAGACGCTGGGGTACGTCGTCAGAGGCGAACGGGAAGATAGTCGAGCGACGGGACCCCTACCAGGTTATAACACCAGTTCCTGGAACAATAATGAGACATTGAACATGGGGTTGGACCGAAGGACCTACGTATGGTATATGCGACGAGGCGATCGATGAGGTTCGTCGTCCTACATAGGTGTTGAGTGTGATGATGATTTGGAGGGATATGGAAGCTCACTTTGAGAACGCCTTCTCGCGCTGGATGATGAGGAAATACGACATCGAGGCGGCGTTGACGATGTCGATCGCAACTCCCAGCGCCAACACGATGGACAAGTAGTTCTGGTATTTAACCAGGAACTCCGCATACGACGTCATCATGACCGCCTCAGCGGCCCCATATGTACTCAAGACCACTCGCGAACAGGCTGCAAGACCAGAAGCCAGACCGATGAAAGAGTACGGCTTTGGGAGGAACTTCCAGACCCGGTAGGCGAAGAAGCACTTGGCGAGAAACATTTAACTTGGAGCTCCCAAAGTCTGGACGAAGACTCACCTGAACGATCGTCGTGATGAACCCTCCGATCATGAGAACCAGCGAGAAACCGGGGTATGTGTGGACATCCTTTGCTCGACCGTACATCACTATCGTAAGACGATAGACCTCCCATATCATGAGCCCCGTGTGCGCGCACTCAAGAAGCCTGAGGAAGAATGTCAAAACGAAAAATAGTGTGTATATGTCGCTTTATTTACCATACGAGCGCCACCTGAAACGCAACGACGAGAGTGAGCATCCTGAACATCTTGAACAAAGGATGAAAGACGAACCATAGCCTTCAGCTGCCTCGAATCCTCCGGGTTTTGCGAGTAATAGAAGTAACATTGGAGGGTGATGATGCCGAAAAGGAACGCGGCACCGAACGACCCGAGTTCAATCGCCCCAAAGGTGTTCGCGATCGTGAGGGACACCATGGTAGAGGAGGAGGGGAGGAGGACGAAGGGAAGGAAGGGCGGTGGCCTTGGCTATCCAGAAGAACTTTTGGATATATACTGGAAGAGCGATGAACCGTTGGCCGACGACCGCGAGTCCCACTCAGGGTTCGAGGGGCGCAAGGTGAAGGAATCGGTACCGCAAAAAGATAATATAAACGCACCTCCCGGCGGATCTGTATCCGTCGAATAGTTAGGGGTTTTGGTCATTACTGACCAGATTGTAAAGGGTGCCTGACCTAGATACCCCATATTTCCCCAACCCGAGCACTGGGAGGGAATGCGTTAACGAGAACTTCAATCGGCTGTGCAGGTTCTTCCACTTCCAAAGTCGTCTTGCGTGTGTTAAACATGAGAGCATGGCTGAAATTTCGTCGTTGATAACCAAGTCGTTGATAACCAGGCTATGACATAATCATCGAATCGGGAACCCGGCAAAATTTCGCGATCGGTTAGCCCTTCGAGTCTGGGGACACCGAGAAGCGGGCTCTCCTAAACATATCTCTCGCACTTGTGTCCGTACTCGACGTCAACGTTCAAACATTCGCCGGGAAACGCCCAGAAGACCAGTTCTCTATAATCTCATAGTCGTTGCTGCATTTTCCAATGCCTCGAGGTTCATCCCTCCAAGGCACGCGTATCGTCGACCTGCGCCACGAAAAGCTTGGAGTATCTGTGGTGGTTCGAGGCATCTGACCACGAAAATGAATTTTCTATTTAATTCCAAGTTATAAGCGCCGCTGATTTTGCGAATTCCGCTTCTGGCGTGGCTAGCCGGTTGGTCCAAAATGCGGGAGGTGAAATGAGAAATTGTATAGACACAGTCTCGAGAACTCGAGGACGAGGCAAGTAGTGGGACATTAGAAAACCGCCGGAATGGCGGAATGGAAGGAGAAACTTTCAGCGTGCCTAGGCGTCGGTATCAATAAGCACCAGCGGTTACTTGCTCGGCTTCGAGAAGAAGGATGGCGGGATTAACGTGGCACCACGTCGAGGTGCTTTTCAGGTATACACCATCTACAACTACGCAATTGCGGGGTGCATCCATCCAAGCATTTGAGGCGCTGGGGTTTTGGGGGAAAAGGCCCCACATCGAGAAGAACATCCAGATTTCCAGAGAATTGTTCCTCAGCGAAGGCGGCCGGTAATGATGCCGATTTTCGCCCATAATCCGAAGGGAAAGGTACGCATGTACGTTCTTAAGTCAGGGAGGGAGATGATACAACGAAGAAAGGCTGAAATAGAGAAGGGCGTGAAAGAGGAAGAGGATTTTATTTTTCGAGTCTCCCGGAAAAGCGCTTCGAGCCAAAGGAGCCGTCGAGGATACGTGTGTGAGTTCCCCAGGATCTGCGACGGTGCCATTCGTGCCGCCGGAAAAACTGTTGAGGAAGGAACATGAGAATCGCAAATGTGCGCCACTCTATGAGGGATATAGCATCACCCGCTTCGGTACCGAAGCAGATCACCCCCAAGCAAATGATGCGCCGTGGCATTAAGGGCATCCTCAACGTAGCTTAGCGCCGAAAATTCTGACGTGTCAACTAGATCACATAAAACGATTGGGGATGCGTTCCAACGTACCCCTTTTTTGTCGGAGAAAAATATTGCAGGCCACTGAAAGGAGCTCGCTTTCGGAGGCCGACACTGGGAGGCGAACGATCTAACTAAGTAAGAAAAATACGAATATGAGTGCCCAGGATGATTGTGAAAACCTTGGTAAGGGTTGGCATCACTGACCACCATTCCTTGGTAGCCGACATAATGAATAGACAGGGGCCCTGGGTGAGAAACATACGGATAGGGGTAAATCCCACTCGTAGTGTCAGTGACACCCCGAACGAATAGATAAACGAGCACGACGTTGAGGACAACGTTCCGGGGGATTGTCGTGTAAGTGTTGCTTACACGACCTGAGGGGCAAAGGTAAAGAAAATGGATCGAACTTCGTTCTGGCTCTGTTACGATGAGGCGCCAAGGAATTGGCGCCTATCTCGATCCGTATTCTACCGCCATCCCAGTCCATCACCACTGCATTTCCTCCTCGCCAGCCCCTCTCGCCAGTGTCCAGACACCATTCGTTCCATTCCGTACGGACTCAGTCTCCCCGAGCTCGCCTAGCTTAGTCCCGGACTCTCATTCCTTATCTATTGCCGTCTCTACTGGCCGCCGCTTCTCCTTCTATTATTAGATTTTCCCTTCATATGCTGCGCCGTTTGTACTTAGTTCGTCACTCTCGGCCTGGTTATTTATCCCCGATTGCCCTCTCGCTCGCGCATCCTAACAGGCTTACAGTTAGGCCTCAGAGAGCGCAGGTTCTCGCTGCCCTTTCCACTAGAAGGGGATCATTCCTGTGCCATTGCAGCCTGAAGATTTGAAGTCATAAGAAAACCGTGTCTGATCTTGGGCGAGTATCTTACGGTAACTTACAAAATACGAAGATATGAGTGTGCAAGCTGGATGACATGAGCACATACAGCGCGTAGTGACTTCCAGTGGGCTGAAGGGGGCACAGAAGACACGAAATATTCACGGTTCCTGTGGGGTTTCGTCTTTCCTTGTCCTTACATATAATTACAGGCATTTTATCCATCAACATGTTCACGGGTGTGAACCATGACGCGACAGGCAGCAAGGAATATATAAATTTCTAGGAGAAGCGCGTCACAAATGTGGAATAAAATTAACCCATTTGATCTCGTCCAACGCCTGTGAGGGTGGGTTGCACAACAGAGCAAGTGCCAAAAGCAAGAGACCTACTCTTGCTAGAATATACACTAACATGGCGGTCGGATAAATCACCTTTAATAAGCCTAATGCCAACCTATCCAAGAGCTTCACCCCGAAAAAACGACCCAATCCACCCAAAAATGTGATTCGGAAATAGCTCTTCAGCCTAGCCCACATCCACAGGCGAAATATAATTATTCCCGGATGTAGGAAGGGGCCTACTACGAGGATCAGTGACAAAACACGCCATATGTCCCGCTGCCACTGGGCCCCGAACGAAAAATTCCAGGCTATGCAGTGAAGTGCGCCTGATAAGGCGTTCCCAACTACTCCACTTCCAACTAGGAGTGGGTGATGTAATGTTTCGGAGTCCCCAATTTCGCCACCGTGGTGGTATGTAGCCACTCGGTATTGTTTCATATCAGTGCAGATGAAGGCGAAAAGATCGAAAACTGGCTTGTAGATATCGCGGATTTTCCACGTCCTCTTGACCTCTTCTGGGAGGTTGCTAATCGCACTAGTCAAGCTATTCATGCTAACCGCACTATTCACGACCTACAAATAATTGATATTGTCTCATCGAGAATGAAAATAATCCAAAACTCACAGATTCTACGATTGAAGTCTTATCAGATTCCCCTTCGCCAGTTGCTTTGAAATAGATTGGCGTGCACGGCGTGCGCATGGTATCGATTGATGATCCCGTGCGTATTGATGATCCCCTCTCTGCGCGTGCTATATCTTCTGTCCCCAGGACTGGAGCATCCTTGAAGTGGACGGCGAACGGTCTCTGGATGTCCAATGGTTTCTCCCACCATAGGATGTACACTATCACGTTGAGCACGGCGAGTCCAAGAGTTACTACCTCCATTTCCGTCAATGGAAGTTTCTGTGTAGCTCGTGCGATACATTGTGCAATGAACCACGTCGTTTGAAGCATAGCCAGACCTTTCGCAAGCGCGTCTGCCTTGCTCTTATCCTGGATGTCCTCGCGGGTGAAGGATGGAAAATGTATCTTGCCAGCCATCAAGAGGGATTCGAACTGCTTCCTCGAAAGCACTCCGACGTCGTAGATCCCTTCGTAGAGGTGAAATCCACCCATAAGGAGGAAAAACCCGTGTGTTGTTGTCCAACCATGCTCTGTCATTCGCCCAAGAATGAGGCAAAACCGACTGAACTAGCCGTAGCGAAAGAAACGCACCTGAGAGTTCCCTAGCAATTCTCCGAGCGAAGATTCGCTGCCTCAACGCCCAGAGTACATACAACTCCGGCACTATGAACGCCCAGATCATCAGCTTGAAACGTCTCCTACGGATTATCCAGGGGGACTCGTAAGGGCTGGGAACGTTGGGGTGTATGGACACCCACGTGCATATGAAAATTGTGCTTAGGCAGCTCCAGAGGATGCTTAAAGCTGAGCGCTTGTCTGGACGGATGCTGGGCTGGGGCCCTGTCCTACTTCAGGAGTGGATGAGTAGGGCGGGGGGAAAGCTGTTGAAATGGGGAATGCGACAGCTCCTGGACTGAATGGGCGACATAATAGAAAGAAGAGGGCGAGCAGCATTACAGAGCAAGGATTGTGCTGAGGGGGGTTCTTCCAACGTCCCGTAGTTTATGAGATGGATTACATGCACAGCGAGGCAATGCACTCAGGTTATGAACAGGTATTCGGTTTGATAATTCGCTTCTATTAGGCGCCCATACATCGCCATGTAGCAGATAGAAGACTCGAGAACAATCTTTTGGAAATGGAAGCAGGAGGCTGACGGGATTTCTGTGCTGGAGAAAGCGAGAAGCACTAATGGCGATGCTGCTAGTACAATGGCGGTTTCACTGCATGGCATATTATTTTCGTATGCAGTGCGGTGACATTGCCCAAAACGACATAATGATCGGTGACCGAAGGTCAAAATAACCCAGCTTTCACTGCAGGGCTCGAGGCGATGGTATGCGATTCGAAGTCTCCCATGAAGAACATAGATCTACGCCCTTCATTAATTCATTTGGGAGCAGAAACACACTCCAAGTTAACCACGGCTAGATTGGAATTGTCGCCTCGGACTCCCGCCGACCGGCCATCGAGGAGCCGAAATAACCGACTTTCACACGCTACCCTCAATCGCCACGAATACTTGTGGGTGCCAAAAGTAACTGTGATTATGTAATCACATGCTCCAATCAAAGGCGGGGCATCCCAAAGATGTGAAGCACACTTCAATTCAGGTGCTTGAATCACCCCGAGAAAAGGCATAGTAGATTAGTCCTGTTCAGTATCTATGTATTCTACACATTAAAATGGTATGGGTCGTGTTTATTATATAATCGTAGTTACTTTTGTCACACGTGAGTAAAGCCACTGTGCACTCACTGCTGTCTAGAAATTTTGAAATCTCTCCGATGCCATCGCTCTTCTCCTGCAACACCAATACTCTAATTGCCCGCTGCCACCCTGAAACTCATATCGCCTTGTGTGGAAGCCATCAGTAAGTTGGAATAATTTCGCAGTGGGGATTTCTGCGAATGCATTGGGTAGTAGAGGTGGGACGCCGGAGCATGTTACTGGGACATGGTACGTCTCTCTCCTTCACTCTGCTTAAGAATTTCAAAGAGTGAGTTCAGGTTCTCGTCTTGTTCTCGTGCTCCTTGCGCACCTTCGAGGTTTAAAGTCGCTCCTTTTGACGCTCCTTTTGACTCGGCGATGTATTTCCGTCGTTTTTTCATCGTTCTCTGGCTTGTCTGCGCGAAATCTTCGCAAAAAAATGGATAAGCGCTCGCGATAATGTGCTTTAATACTCTTCGTCGTTCGAAACGACCGAGTGGAGGGGTGGGTATGTCAACCCAATGGCCAAACTTCATCCATATTCTCGCTCCTTGTATTCTGGGCATCGTACACGTTTCCCTTACGTCGCCAAGAACTGCGATAATCTGAAGTTCACAGCACGAGTGAACTCTAAGAACGGTCTTCCGCCTTGGGCTTGTATTTTTGTGTTGTCCTCTTCCTCCTGGGTTTACCGCTCCCTTTACCCCCTTCCGCGCACAGTCATGTCCGCTACTCAAATTCTCTCAGCAGTCTTTCCGAAGACATTCTGCTCGTAGCCGTTGAACCCGCTGCAGGATGTTGTGGGCACTGGTCTGGAATTTCTTTCTTTCTATTCATCCACTGTCACGGTGTCATGAAAGAGTGTATTTGGCTGTTCGTTGGCTTTGGGTGTTTAGAGGTCTCGTCGACTCTCCTCTTCTGTTCTCTCGTTAGATTTGTTTTGCGCCATCACACTCCTGCGAGTCCGAACTTCGTAGAGTTTTTGTCAATCTGGATCACTCCGCTTATACATAGCCTGAGCCCAATCTTCTGGCTCCCACTCCTTGTCTCTACGTCATCAACGGATTCACGGGAAAGTATTTGGCTGTAGGTATGCATTTTCGGTTCCTAAACCTCCAGGCTACTTTACTTGTCCTTCTTTATTTAGGTTTCTGCTGCATGTGGCACGAGCTGATGACAGCGCTGGACAACGTCAACTCGAAATCTGCACTCCTCAGTGTTCAAGCGCTCACACCCCATAGTACGCGGGCGGCGCCGTAATCACCGGTGTAGCCACTGCCTCGGCTGCTACCTCCGCCTTCGTAATCGTCGTGCTATCATAACAGGTGCAGAACGGGCACCTCGTCCCACTAACACTCGTGATCGCCTGTGTCAATCCCGTCGGACACGAGAAGCAGCTGAAGTAGGGGCACCCAGGCGGGTACGGGTTCACGGGAATGCTCGGCGTGGAAGTGAGCGAGACGCAGGTGCACGTCGGGCACGCTGTTGCTGCGCTCGAGGTGAGCGTGGGGCGCTGCGAGGTTGGGCACCCACCGCAGCTGAAAGTGACGCAATCCTTCGGCGTGGTGGTGACGGCGTTGGGCACGCAGGTGCAAGTCGGGCAAACCGGGGCAGTTGCGGTGACGGTTGCATGCGAGCCGGCGGGGCATGGGAGGCAGGAGAAGGTCGGGCATTCGAGAGGTGGCTTCGGAGTGGTGGGATTAGGGTGGGTCGTTATAATTGGAGGGCTGGGCGTTGGGAGCGGTGTAGTGGGCTTGGTGGTGGCGTATGGCGCGCAGGCGCAGAAGGGGCAGGCGGTGCCAATGGTGCTGAGGGTTATGTACGAACCCGTGGGGCATCCTGGACAAGAGAACGTTGGGCATTCGAGAAGTGGAGTGGGGGTGGTCGGGTGGGGCGTGATAATGGGAGCTGCGGGCGTCAAACTCGGGGTGGTTGGCTTGGTGGTGGCGTACGGTGCGCAGGCGCAGAAGGGGCAGGCGGTACTGATGGTGCTGAGGGTTATATACGACCCTGCGGGACACCCCGCACAAGAGAAGGTTGGGCACTCGAGCGACGCCGTATAAACTGAATTAATTCGGGGATTAGATGGAGAAATTGTTGAAATGTGGTCGGTCGAAGGCACACACCTGGCTCGGCGTAGACGACAACGAGAAGCAATGAGGCGCACGCGCTGAGAGCCAGCTTGAAGGTGCGCATTTTTAGTCTCTGGTGTTTCGGAGCTGGATTGGCCAACGAATTTGATTTTCGCCGTATATATAGCTTGAGAGGGCCCAACAGTTGCCGCTGAGTGTAAGACGTATGAGAAATGAAGCACCTTCGAATATTTTCTTTCATTCATCGCTTAAGACACTGTCATGAGATCCGTGTTCAATGTCAAACGAAGTCCGTGAAGCAGACGGGGAGATGATTACCCGAAATCCGTTTCTGAGTATGGTCGACTAGTTTCAGGTTGAATAGCGCACAATTTGAGGGGAAAGAAAGAGCAAAATCCTGAGACGACATTAAAAAGACTTGAAGGTAGAGACGTGCAAGGAGAAGGAGCAGAAAGACCCCACCTGCGGCTGTTCTCTGGGCTTTCATCGGACTAGAGTACAGTCTGACCGGATTCTAGAATTTAGAAGCTGTCGGAGATCTTTACATCTTGAATAATCTTCCGTATTTCTGCTACTTGCCTTTAATGCGGCGAGAAGTTACAGTGTCTGAGTGTCTGGAATTCAAGGATTTTCCGGTTTTTTGACTACCTTCTAAGGTAATGCAGCTTGACACTCCGTACGGGCCTCCCGTCCCGTATAGGAGAGACGTCCGTGATATTGACGCCCATTTCTCCGCATGACGAAGAGTGGTTTCGTGCACAGGAATTGCCGTGACAGATAAGATAAGATAATATCGGGAGCAACTTCCCTGACCAGCTTGTTCCTTTCCTCGAACGTCGACATTCCAAATATTGGGTACCATGGATAAACTGGTATCTTTCGCTTAAAATTCAAAAGAACTGATTTATCAGACTGTGAGAAATTCACGTCATTCTTATCCAAGTTATTGCTGATTATCTTCGGATTATCCCTAGCTGCATTAGCCGACCCACTGCGTGAGCTGAGCGTTAAGGTGTTCACTAAGCTACTTAATACAGAGGAGGCTACTCCCGGAATTCGGACGACTTATCATCCATATTCAACGGCCGTGAAGACTTGCAAAAAGACCCATCCCTTCGATCTGCGACAGGAAGGCCGCTGGCGAAGGTAAGTAGCAAGTCTTGATACTTGGGATATAGATCTCTGAAGCCCCAAAAAGAACGCGATACCGATAGGATATTGTCTTCGTACCATGACCTAGTCGGTATTCGGCTTCCGTGACAAGTGTGAAGCCGACATCGATCGACTGCAGGTTCAATGCCGTGAACAACTTCTGACCGTCGACGCGGCTTGTCAGGATCTCGTACTTCCTGAGGAGTAAATGGCGGAAAAGGAGTGACATTTTGTGATAGCCTCCTCCATTGTGAGGCCAATCAGATGTCTTCCGTTGGAATTGCTGATGAAGATTTTACAGTTCTCAGTCCCCGTTGAACGAGACGATCCACCCTCTAGGTGGGAGAGTCCGCTCGTACTTTGCGAGGTCTGCAGCATGTGGAGAAATACCGCGATTAACGACACTCATCTATGGTGCCACCTCTGGTACGAATATCTGGAGGAAGTCGGTTCTGAGGAGAAAGTCATCCGGCGATATGACGATCTGTTGGAAGGATTCCGTCTTTTCGCTGCAAGGTGTCTCTCCATCCCCCTCGAATGCAGCATCCGTCACTTTTACGACTCAACCCTCCCTTCGCGAGTGCACAACTCCGGCAGCGCAGAAGCGGCATTCTTCGCCAAATCCGTTCCCAGTTTCTCAATTGCCGCTCCCTGGATATGTCGACGGATCAAGAATGGCGTACTACAATATTTGCAGCTCTGAGTCCTGGAGCGTTTCCGACACCGCAGTCCCTCGGCCTGAACCTTTCGGCTGACCTCACCCCTCGAACGATTTTTTTTTGCAGATTTACCTCTTCTCTACTACTTACGCTCCTTTAACTCACGATCACCACGAAGGTCAGGTATCTGAGGGGGAAAATGACCCGGCGCTTGGAACAACCACTCGTCAGACCTCGAGAACAATGGTTTCCACCCGCCTCTTCTCCGCTTGCGATGTCTCAGCTTTTCTACGGTCTCCATGAACTGCGCGAAACACCACGGGCCAGAAGCTACGCCAAATTGGCTCGCTCCCGCTTTCCCTGGATGTGTTCTCGATTGGGAATTGCAGCATCCGGTCCTGCAGCGAGCAAGATAACCTTTGCGTCGCCTCCTTTCAAGATTTACCTCGTAGGGGAAGTTGCTGGGGAAGACGAGACCTGGAAGACGATTGTTGAAAATATTCAGGAGGAGATAGGCCCCATGCACTCTCGGATTTTCGGATGGGACTCCTACTTCTCGTTGACGCGCGTGGATGGTAAACCGAAATCCGCCTTCGAACAAATATACCCGGTCTCCGGTGTTCACCAATATGTCGGAGGTCTTTCACTGGCTTACATGGATAATCCTCTCCGTGAGCTCCTTGTCGTGTCCTTGCTAGACGTCAGCGGGATCCTGGTCCGAGGCGAAACACCGAGTAATCTAGATTCAGTTACGCGGACTGAAGCTCAATCCTGGCGCTTCTTTCCGCTCAGAAAGAGAAGCCTCACTGGGATGAGCAGAATATAAGAGCCGATAGTGAGTGCTGATGGACCCCATGACAAGGAAGCTCGAGGAAGTTATTCACATGAAATCTAGTGGGGACTTAATAAATGATTTAAGCTTTTAGCGATTTCCTCGTACGGTTAGGGATAGGCAGGGCAAGGGTAAGGATGCAGAGTGGCACGCGTGGTGCTCTGGAAATTGAATGCGAGACGCCATTGTGTAACCATCACCAACGCTCCAGAATTGATGGAGACAAAAGAACACGAAAGAGTCATCTGCTCATCCTTTCGATCAAACATCGCGACTGGTGGTGCAAATCCGGCGCAGCTCCGTTGCTTTCATGAACACACCCTCAGCCTGCAAATAATCTCATCCGCTGCGTACTGACTGCGCCCTCGCCCCGCACTGTAATCTCTTGTTGGTGCAGTGCAGCTCGGGCCCCGACACGGCATGGCATCTAGTTCGAAGCGCGAGCTGGACAGCTCCTTCGAACACCACGTTCGCGCGCGTACAGTTCTCGAGTCAGGATGCTAACTTCACAAGGGCTTCCGCACGCGTGCTGTCTCCCAGAATGGTGATCAACGCCTCTTTTTCCTGAATAGTCGGACGGAACGGGCCGAACGACAAACGCTGATGACAGGCCGCCTCAATCCTCCGTTCCAAGCTTTTGCGAGTCGCGACGGAGTTACCTAAACGTTCGGACGGTATATAAGGACGCGTATCAGCACTTCGTGGTCGACCATACTCTACACGTACCCTTTCGTTCCTTTCTCTCGCACTCACAACCCATTCCGAATGCTCAACCACGCCATTGTCAGCGTCGCGTTAGCGCTCGCCACCCTTCCTTTTGCCGTTCAAGGAGCGCAACTGGCAGCACGCGCCCAAGATCCCATTTGCGAATGGATAGAAAGAGCAATCTCCTCTGCTAGCAATGTGTATTATCCAGGTGCGCTATCTCGTTCATGGTGGCGGGGAAGACGCGGTACTAACACCCCGTTCGTTGCTTCTGACAGGCGATGCGCTCTACAACAAGGGCGTCGCTCACTGGGCCACAACTGCCGATCAAGTCTCGAAGTGCGTTGTTGAACCAGGGACTGCAGCCGACGTTGGTATGGTCGTAAGTTAGGTTTCGAGGTGGTGCACTGGCTTCAACACTAACGCGTTCTTTTTCTCCAGCTCCGTATCATTGGCGGCACGCGTACGCCTTTCGCTGTAAGGTGCCTTCACTTATACTGAATTTAACTGCTTTAATTCGTCTTCTCTAGGTGAAAGGCGCCGGACACTCACCCAACCCCAAGTTTGCGTCGACCACGGGAGTCCATATCTCCATGTACCGCTTCAATAATGTCACCTACGACGCCGACGCTCAGACCGCAGACATTGGAACTGGTCTGATATGGGACAACGTCTACGACGCGCTCGCGCCTCACGGCGTGAACATCGTTGGCGGACGCGTCCCTGGTGTCGGAGTGGCTGGGTTTACGTTGGGCGGCGGTGAGTTCTTGACATTGAATGGTCAAGAGGAGAATTTAAATCCTTTGGAGGTTACTCGTGGAAGACAAACCAATTCGGATTGACGGTCGATACGCTCGTCGCTTTCGAGCTCGTCAGGCCTGATGGGAAGGTGGTTAAGGTCACGCACGAGTCGGATCCCCAGCTCTTCATGGGCTTGAAGGTATGTCTTGAAAGTTTAGAGGATGGAATGGGTCTGAGAGTCTGCGTCGTTACGTTCAGGGAGGATTCAATAACTTCGTTCGTGGTTCTCCCAATCTTCCCGGACTTTCGAATGACGACACGGTTGATAGGGAATCGTCACAAAGTTCACTCTCAAGACCCACCCTCAGCCTGAAGTCTGGGTAAGAGACTTCAATTGCTTTTCTGCGTCAATGCCCGACGCTTAATGTTCACCAGGGCGGCCCCATACAAGTCGCCGCAGACCAGATTGACGAGGTCACGGATGCCACGGTCGAATGGGACGCAACCGCGACAGATCCTAAAGCACAGGTCATGACCACCTACACTTACGCTCAGGGCGAGGTGAGTATATTATCTCTGGAACTTTTACCTCTGACATTAATTGCATAATTAGCTGCATATGACAGCCTTCCTCTTCTACGACGGACCCACTCAGCCTGCCGGCATGTTCGATCGCTTCCTCGCCATTCCCAACCACGGAAGTAACGTCAATACGCGTCCGTTTGCCGATCTTGTCCAGTCCACACCCACCGGTGCTTCGTACGGTTTCCGGTAAGTTGAAATCTGACATAAATGCATATTCGGGCCGACGACTGTATACTAGTGGAATCTTCAACGCCTTCTCCGTTCTTGATACTACGAGGAGCTTGGTTGACGTCGTCATTAACGAGACTCAGGTGGATATTTACATCCCCTCGCTTGCCCACCAGTTACTGAATGTTCGAACTATAGTACTGGGGCCAGCAGTTGAGCGCCAAGACTGGCATCATCACCACCTACGCCGTCGAGCCCTTCCTCCGCTCTATCTACTCTCATAACACCCAGCAAACTGCCTTCCCACCAACGCGCAGTATCCCCTTCCTTCCCTTCAACATCTACTACGCGTGGCTCAACTCTACCTACGACGAGGAATTCTACAACGCCGCACGCGTGAGCACCAAGGTCATCGTCGATGCCGCAGTTGCAGAAGGACAGAGGGGCGCCGCGGACGCGCCTTTGTACCCGAACAACGCGATTTTCGATACCCCGATCAACAAAGTCTATGGAGCGAACATCCCTACAATGAGGGCAGTGAAGAGGAGAGTTGATCCCGCGAATGTTATGGGTCTTGCCGGTGGATGGAAGGTCTGAGTGGGGCTCGTCAGTTTCCTGGACCATAAACGTAGTCGAACTCTCTTTCCAACGTATGATACCTAAATACTGGCATAATTTTAAACACTCTTTTGGTTTCCATCTGCCGTCGATCTGATGTGAGAAGTCCTGCAATACCTTTGAATTAGTAGTAAGAATACACGAGGCCTCAATTTCTCGGGGAGATCAATCCATGGGCTCAGAAAGAGAGAGAAACAAACGGCTCATAGGTCTCTCAAACTCTCGTCCAAGTTGCAAATTTAGGTACTACTCTTCTTCTGTTCACTCTTCTTTGTCGGTCAGTGATTTGAATATATTTCACTCCGCCGTGTATGAGAAAAGCAAGATCACCAGGCGCAGATGATATTCAGAACCAATAAATAGGGTATGCGAAGATGGAAAGCGAGACGATGCGCAATAAAAATACAAGTCCGAAATGATGAGATAACAAGAGCAAGATAAGATAAAGAAAGTAATGAGAACAAAGGGATCAGATCGATCAGAGATCAGATAACCTTTCTGACCCTACTCTATCGACGAACGCCTTCCCAAGCCAAGCCTTCCCCCTCTGACTTCAGGCCAGCCTACGACGGCACCTCGAAGTCCTTCCACGCCTGCTCGTCGAATCTATACCGCCATCTATGGCAGTCCAACAACTCCCCACCCGGCCCCACCTGGGTGATTTCACGTAGGTCGGCGGCCAGGTCGCAGGGCCCGCTCCGATTGTCCAACCGACCGTGCAGAACGAGCAGATGTCCTCTCCCAGGCCACGCGGGCTGCATACTCGTCGGTAGTGGTGTAGTCGAAGGCTTCCACGGAGCCATCCTCGTTGATCATGATGCGCTCGTTCGAGCGCTGGAGACGACGAGGCACCTGAGGTACGGGACGAGGAGCGGGAACTGGTGGGCGTTCGGCGGCGGTGCCGAAAGAGTGGATGGGGAATTGGTTCGTAGGGGGTGGGCTTGGAGGACGATTGGTCGCAGCTTCGTCGGCGAGGCGGTCGGCCTCGTACAATGCGGTTTCTTCGATGAAGCCCGTTATGTCATCTGGAAGGCCCCGTGCGAGAGCGACGATGGAGAAGTCTTCCTGCTGGGACTCCATGTCGCTGCTGGAATCGCTCTCGTCGTCGCACTTGTCCTCGTCCTTTGGTGAGTACTCCCCGTCCTCTACATCCGCCTCCGGTGTTGTGAAGTATCGGCCCCAAATGAGGCCGAGCATCGTGTCGTCCTCGTTTTCGTCAAAGGTGGCCCGATAGGAGTCGAGCCTCAGCCTCTTGGTGGCAGGAGAACCTCCGCTGGAGGAGATGGTGGCGATCGAGGGATTCCTCGATAGGGAAAGTGAGTTTTCCACTTCGAGTATGTCCTCGATACTCTCCTCCTCTCGCAGGCGCTTCCTTGACAGGCTAAAGGAGGGAGGCGGCATGCTCGCCCTCGTGGGCGTTCCAACGTTGGCGTCAGGATGGGTCGTTCTGTGGGTCCATCATCAGTGTCGTCTCGAGTGATCCAGATGGCTGTGGATACACCTTGTTCCCAGATTACCCATGTCACGGAATGGGGTCCGCACGTGGAGCTTTCCTGTCTCCTTCATCTCTTTCGCGTCTTCTACCACCTGCCTCTCCACATCCTCTCCCAACAGCCCGGCGATCCTTGTGCGATACTGCCCTGCGAGGCCGCCTGGCATCGAGAGGCAGATTTTGTACGCCTCTGACAGGACCTCCTTCGCGAGCGTCCTGATCTCGTCTGCTTGCTCTAATTCGAGAGCGTAAAAACGCTCGATGTCGCCGTTGATGGGAAGAAGTGTTGAAGGCGCTGACGATGGCGCTTCCGACCTTGCCACTCGCGAAGGTGCGTGAGCCTGTGGCGTGGGGCGGAGAGAAAAGCGGGTTTCTTCGTCACCGGAAGCGTCGCGTTCGTTGTCTGACTCCTCGGGCGAGGGGAATCGGTGGCTCTCGGAGACTCGAGCCACCTCGAGTTCCGCGGACTAAAGTGAACAACCGATTGTCAGCGTCAATGAGCATAAGAGTACAGAGGAGCTTACCTTCGTTAATGAGAGCGAACCTGGGCTCTTTGTGAAGTTGTAACTGGTAATCGGCTGGCGGCTTGGTCCAGCGAGAGGAAGTTTTGGGTCCTTGAACCCATCGACGTCGATGCTGGGACTCCGGTTGCGACGAGTGGCACCGAGGACAGCGGCGGTGGAAGAGGAGGAAGAAGCAGAAGCGGCGTTGTACTGCATGTCTGCTTCTATATGTAGGTGGTTTGTGAAAGGGATGGTGTTGAAAGGTTGGAGGCGAAAGAGCTTGCTTTAGAACAAAGGGCGCAACGGACGATTGTGGTGGTCGTGGTTGTAGTTGAAGAAAGAATTTGGCTGTGAGTGGAGTATAAATCCCTTTTCCTCTTTGCTTCTGTGGCCTGTGGCCCATCACAAACGCACGAACAATGGGCCTGCGTGCCACATCTTCCCGGAAAGGAAATTCGGGATAAACGTGTTCGCGGCGAATGCCGAAATGGCGGGGATGACTCATGACTTCAATCGTATCGCGTCCTGAAAGTGTCCACAAGGGAAGGTCAGGAAAATCCTAGAATCCGGCCAGTCTGGTGGTCCCATCTACTTACGCGGGTTCCGATCTTCTTTTCTTTTCTTCATGGCATCGAAACTAGTTGAGTCGCCTAGCGATGGAAGATTTCTTTCGATTTGAAATCCTTGAAGACTCGCCCATGCGAGAGATTCCGTTTACTCCGTCATGGATCATTGAGCAGCCTTGATTTTATTGGAATCACGTTATAGGAATGTCGGTGGAAAATGACGGATACTGTTCCATATGTCATTCGTCGCAAATGTCGGACTGCCTCTATATTGATGCCCAATATTGTAAACCATCGTCTCCGAAAACAAAAATTCCGGGCATCATATGGCGCCTAGGTTAAAGCAGCAGTCTGCAGAGCCGCGCGCTCGTGTCCCATCTCTTTTTCTAACCGATCATCTAGCAATTTCTTCGCGTTCACCTCAGTTAATCCAGTTAAAATTGTTTTCCAGAAAATTCTGGCCGTATTAATAAATCACAGCTGAATATGCACACCATATGCACTGACCAAAAATGTTCGCCCCATCTCAATCATCTCACAAGTATCCGGCCTACAGTTTTGAAATCGAAGATTCAGATCTGGCAAGTGCATACGCTCGACGAGCGGCATATCCAAGCCCAGCGAAGGCAGGTATTCCTCGATGCTGTACAGATACGTTAATAGCGATTGGGAAGGGAGGATAATACGAGCTTACATTTCAACCGCTTCTAAACAGCACTCAACGTCGGGGGACGCTGGGAAAAACAATGAAAACTGCCGGATGATCTCGAAGGAGTCGTATACTATCTTCTCCGCCTCTCTCAGTTCTGCCATAGAGAGACGTTCAGTTATGTAGACATTATCGGGATACACACACGCCATCGTCAGAGAGATCAAGCCATCCTCCATTAGAGAAATCGTGTCGGCGAGGAGTTCAGTTGGGACGTTACGCATGGAGGCTGGCACGCGTTCGGCGATGACGGGGAGAATCCACGAGAATGTAGTGGCAGAATAACAGAGAGAATCGATTCGTATGGTCAAATAGCAGATCTATAAACACGTTGACTCTGGAGCCAGGTGGCATCGACAGCTGCATGACAAACATCGAAATCGAAGGATTGAAATACATGCAATGGACATATGGTACATAGTATACATTAAAAGCAAGAGGAATAAGGTAAACATGGTCAGTCAGCGTGAGTTGGAATCTCCATCCCAGAAGGATTAAATTAGGTGAGGGCAGCCGCTACTGTCGCGTCGGGAGTTTCTTCCGCACAAAGACTGATTTGGCGCCCATTACACCGCCATTTCCGCGAAACGCGTTAGCAGCGTGAAATTCTCACGGAGTTGAGGTATTTTTGGAATGTTGCGTCGACGTGGGCGGAATATTGTGGACAGTTTGACTCTGGGATTTGGACACCGTGACTACATTTAATGTGGGTAGCACTTGTAATCTGATAAGCCGTTCATGAATTTTGGTAGCTTAGACGGTTGCCTGTAACAATGTGCTGTCCATCTTCCTCGGCTTGTTTCTACCACCATCTAATTTGGTCTCATACCATGAAATTGTTTACTCTACCGGCATGTTTTTTGATGTGTTTTTGCGATACTTTTCGATAGATCAACTCCTTGCCTGTATGAACGCGTCGTTCGCATTTGTAGTTGGCGCCGTGTGATCCAAAGTAAAAGCAAACATTCACTCCAATTTCCCCCCCTCAATTACCCGTCGTAAATGAAATCGTTTACATTATTAGAATCATGTCTCAGGTCCGCTCAACTGTGCTTTTGCGATATGTTTCAACAGCTCAGCTACTGGCCCGTATGAATGTGTTGTCCAGATTGGTACTGGGCCCCATCCGACATACAGTAAAGGCGAACGTTCGCTTCAATTTCCCGCCCTCAATTACCCGTCGTAAATGAAATCATCTACATTATTATAATTGTGTCTCAGGTCTGCTCAACTGTGCTTTTGTGATATGTTTCAACAGCTCAGCTACTGGCCCGTATGAATGTGTTGTCCAGATTGGTACTGGGGCGTGTGCGATGCACTGTAAAGGCGAACATTCGCTACAATTTCCAGCCCATTGTTTGCAGTTACAAATTGCACTTCAGCCATGCCGACTCACAAGGCGGTAGCTAATCATTCAACCCAGCAAGGACTGACTCTCCTGAATCACCGTCAGTTATTATTGCAGAGGGGTTCAACAATTTGTTAAACACAAAAATCCTACAACATTTCAAGCCCTCGGCACCTGTCTTAAGCAAGGTCAGTTAGGTTATTAGAGCAGTGTTTCTCAGGTTGGGACCGGCATGAAAAATGGCCCATACAAAATGTGCATTTATCAAAAGAAGTCGCATCGATGCCCTGTTATTATCACACTATATCTATCCCCGCAACTACATCATCAACGCGCTGCTGCCACTCATCGGGAACAGTATCCCCAATCACATATTCTTCCGCCGCACCGTATGTAGCTCGATCAATCTTCAGGATTTCATTGAATGCCCTGCATAGAATGTCAGCTAATTATCAATGAAGAAGAATGAAGGGATGGTAGCCCACCTCGCTGTTTTAGAGGCCGAGGATCCTGCTCTTGTTCGGATAAATTCAAGGCGTGCATCGGTCAGATTCCAAAATTTTTCGCCACCATTGCATTCGGCGTGAACCGCACGCTAAAATTGCTCCAGTTCAGAAGGCAATATTGTGGACAAAGGACAAGAAGACACTTACCATGAGCGCAACACGGGAGCACAGCTGGATCGTCGTGCGACAAGGCGTGGAGTGAACAATCATCTGCGCAAGCGAAAATATATTGGTATTTGCCTTTATACTGTCTTTAATCTGTATAACAATAAAGCGTAAGTGCTCCATTGCTCCATTGAAAAGAGGAATAATATTAATACACATACCAATTTCTTCACTCTGGCACGGGTTTGAGTTAGTGAATAACCGACAAACGTTGATATCTTCTCCCAGTTGGCATAATCGTGCTCAATGCCCGCTGGCAAATCAAAACGATACCTCTTGAGAATATCCTGTAGGAAGATTAATTGCAACATTCCTGTAATAGACAAAATACGGACAAGAACATGGTTACGAGGGATGTCGCCCTTATAAGCACTGACATTGACGGAAAGCAAGACGGCTATGCCATAGTTAGTGATATTGGTCTATTATATAAAGCAGTTTAGCTGCGAGACACTGGGGACAGGATTGACACATACTTTAAGCTCGTCAGATAATTGGTAGGGTGGTGCAGCTGATCGGAAAGTATCGATTTTGTTTTCTAAGGACAGGATGCATGCAAATAACTTGGCCTGTCGTCCAAGCACCGTGTCCTGGTCGATGTTTAGACACGAGCGCAAAAGATACGTTAAAGGAGTACTCACCATCCTCGATCACGTTGCCGG